>ML102987.1:107261-123098 GCA_003697995.1 Taxidea taxus jeffersonii
CTTTGGTTTTTGGTCCTGTTTTCCCGTCTGCCGTCTCCCCCCCTCCCTCCCTCCCCCCCCCCCCCCCCCCCCCCCCCCCCGCGCATTCCACCAATGTTTTCAGAGATCAGATTCTTTGATAAGTGTCCTATATAGCCACCGTGCTTTTGTTAGTTTAGGTATTAGTTGTCATTATGCTGTAAGAGCTGTGTTTAACCTACAGGCTTTAAGTCAAGGGAAATAATGACATGAAAGGCTTTTGGGGTGTGGTGAGGGGAACTGATGAGAAGCTTGATGTAGCAAGCCTCAGATTTTTCTAGATGAGTGCTTCTCAAACTTTAATGTGCACGCAGTCCTCCTGGGGCTCTTGTTCAAAATGCAGGTTCTGAATTAGTAGGTCTGGAGTGGGGCCCATGATGCATTTTTAATGAGTTCCTACAGTGGCAAGGCCCTAGAGAAGTTTCAAAGCCTGGGTGATTTACATCCCAAGGCACTGACCTTTGGTAGGTGTGAGAGCTTTGCCAGTAGTTGATGGTCTTAAAGGAATTTGAATAAAAAGTGTCAAGAACATGAAGACAAAAAGATGTAAAATTCTGGGTAATAAAAAAAAAAAAAGGTAGCTAGTGAATGGTGCACTACAGAAGATAGAGCTCAGAATCAGAAGGAATTGGGACCCATCCTGTCACTCACTAGCTGTTACTTCTCCCAATGCTTGACCTTTGAGCCTTGGGTTCTCTTTTGTTCAGATGGGGTACTAGTACTTACTGCTTAGGATTTAGTGAAGATGACTTTCCTAAAGTGCTTCTAACAGAGCCTCTGGCACATGCTGTGTGTGCAGGAAGTGGAAGTTGCTGTTAGTGGATTGTGGGAGCTCGGTTGAACCTGGTCCAGATTGTGGAACAGATGATTGACCGTGAACCATGGACACTTAAGGACGTGAGTTCATTAGTGGCCAGCGTGGGTTGTCATGCCATTTTCTTTTTAGACAGGCTTATTATCACATTGAGAGGAGTGCCGCAGACCTAATTCTTAGCTTTGACACAGGAATTTGACAGAGTCTCAAGCTATCTTTGCGGGCATGGTAAAAAAAAAAAATGCACGTTAGTTGAGGTGGATGGATTTGTGGCTGGAGAACAGAAACACCAACACGGTCGTGAACAGAAGCTGATACGAATGAGAAGAGTGGTCGCAGGGGCACCCATTTTGCTTTTTGACTCTTTCAAATAACATGTTTTTAAGAAACCTTGGGTGAGGACAGTTACTGTAGCCCATATTTATTGTCCTTGATGTCCCCAGACACAAACCCTTTGGGCCAGCCACCTTCTCTTGAGCTTTTTTCTGCTGCTTTATGCTGTGTTTCCCTTAACAACTCCTGGGGCTCCCTATAGTGCTGTACCTTTTTCTAGGATTGACACACAGTCCTGTCTTGTCTTTCCCTGGGGAATCCTTCTCCTGACTTGTGCATTTGCTGGGGGCTTTTCCTCCCCGGTGCTGTTTTGTCAAGTGAGAGAGCGCGTTCTTCCAGGCCTCATCAACCACTTACCATCTTACCCCTTGCCATTCCTTTTGTTGTTCCTTCCAGTTTCCCAGTTCTTCCCTTCTTTGAGAGTCTCAGGGTTCGTTTGCTTGTTTGTTTTAACCCCAGGCCCAGTTATCACCATGGGTCCCTTTAATATCCTTATGGATGAGCTGTCCAGCTTCTCAGACTCCACACATTCCATGTCAGCCCACGGCTGGTCACTGTCCTGCATCTTGCCATCCTCAAAGCTCACTGTTCACCATCCCAGCCCCTCCTGTTTCTTCTGTCTGCCCTTTCATCCCTCTTGCAGCCATCCGCACACTGAAATGGCTGGCTTGCGTCTGCGTCCACTGTGTTGACCTGCTTCTGTCCTTCCCCTGCGCTGTGTGACCCGTTCTTCGCCTCCCCTGCAGCTCTTGTCCCAGTTCCTCCTTCACAGCCCTGTATGGGTCCTGTGTGGAGAGAGTGGCCCGTAGAGCGTAGACACAGTCTCTCAGCTGGGCCCCAGGTGCAGGGGGGCGTCCTGTCAGCCGCCTCTGCTGCTCCCCTCCTACCGTCACCGTGAAGTCTGTGAGCCCGAACTTGGTTTTCGAAGCTGTGTATGATGTGGTTGCTCCCTTGTTACTCAGTGCCTATGCTTGCTTCTGTAGCATGTGGGGGGATATGTGGCCTCCGGGGCACTGAGACCAGGTTCAGGCCGGTGGGGACGAGCTGCTGTTCTCACGGATCTTTTATGCCAGGCAGGGCCTTGTCAGGAGTGTTTGAGAAGTTTGGCAAGGATTATTTCTGGTGAATGTCAGAATTCAGCATTGAGAGACGCTTACGTTGAACAGCTATGGGCTGTGCTTAGGAATGGCTTTCAAAGGCCTTAGTTAAAAGAATGTTTTCTTGAGGCGCCTGGGTGGCTCAGTGGGTTAAAGCCTCTGCCTTCAGCTCAGGTCATGATCTCAGGGTCCTGGGATTGAGCCCCGTATCGGGCTCTCTGCTCCCCTTCCTCCCTCTCTGCCTGCCTCTCTGCCTACTTGTGCTCTCTGTCAAATAAATAAATAAATAAACCTATATATATATACATATATATGTATGTGTATATATATATTCTTATATATATATATATATAAAAGAATGTTTTCTTAAAAAACAAGGTGATAAACTAATAGACTCCTTGCTGTAGCTGGTGCAGTTCCTGTCCCCCTGCCCTGCACACACAGGGTCCGATCGGCTAGAGTGAGGTTGGCCGAGCCCACCCTGTGCTGGCTGCCACGTGGAGGGACTGGAACACTCTTCCGTGTGGTAGGAATGGAGAGTGGCACCTCTGCTCGGGACTGGGGTGGCTGTTTTCTGGGGAATCCAGGATATATTTACCACCATAACACTAACACACACACACACACACACACACACACACACACATATCCACAGTATCCCCTGCACTTGGAAAGTTGAAGATCCGCCCACCTTATCTTCATCTTCGGGCCACAGGAGAGTGGGCTGGTCTCCTCTGGTACACACATTCTGTTGTGAATGGTGTGTGTGCATGCGGCCCTGAAAGTGTGCTTTCACTTGGTCTGTGTGTCAGGAGAGGCTTGTGCCTGTCGCCTGGGAAGCAGCACAGCCCGCAGCTGGCATTCAGCTCTGGCCACCTGTGTGTCACTTGGTGACCTGGGGCAGGGAGCCGGGCACGCCACCACTTACTGAGCCTCTGCACACACATACACACACACACATGCACTTGCACACACAGACACAGATGCACATAAACACACACGGACTCTGCACACACAGATGTGCGTGCACACATATGTGCAGTACACACACACAAGCATGCACCCACCCAGACACACAGTTATGTGTGTGCGCACAACCCTCCCCCCCACACACATAGGCACACACGCTCACCCCCACACACACACACACAGACACACATGATTTTGGTTTCACCTCACAGCCATTTTGAGGTGGACATTTTCCTCTGTCTTTAGATGGAAACAGTATCAGATGAACGCTTCTTTCTGGGCTTCATATCACCATGCTACATGGCAAAGCCCTTATATTCTTCATCCTCGTGGATAAAAGACTCATTTTCCTTTGGATTCCTTATGTCTTCAAGGCCAAGGGTGGAAAGATGTTGTCCTCTTCTTCCACTTCTGCCTCTTCTTGCTTTGGTTCACTCTTTCTTGATGTTTGGTATTTAACTATTTATTGTGTGCTGGGCACTGCTCTGCTGAGCACTTTCCATCTGCTGTCTTAATTGTCAAACCCTCCTGACAAAGCTATGAAATAGTTGATATTCCACTCAAGATGTTATGAGAAAATGGGGACTCCATCAGCTTCACCGAGCACACAGCCACAGAGAGGCAGTGTCGGACCTAGGGTTCCAGCCCAGGTTTGTCTTAAGCCAGAGTGGGCTTTAACTCACTGTCCTTCTGTGCCTATCCTCAGTGTCTGAAGTTCGGGGGTGAATAGGAGGGAGTCTGTACAGGCAAGAACTTTGCACGAGGGAGCTTTGCAGAAGAGATGGTGTGCTCCTGTTGAACCAGACTTGTGGGGCATGCCATGAAATTCTGTAATGTAGCTAGATACTGTTAGAAAGGTAGGAATTCTTCGAATAAACTCGTTGGCAGGCAGTAAGGAAGGAGTGTGGTTTGGGTTTCCTAGCTGTGCTGAAGATGTCTCCTATGGCAGCACGATGTGTGTATCCCGCGTTAATAGCAGCTATGACTAGGGTTCCTGCTGGCACAGTTTCCCAAATACTGGCACTGACCCTTAAGTCTGGGTGGTGGGGAGCACGTCTGCTGCTGCTGCAGCAAGAACTCTGGTCTTCAGAAAGCCGTCCTGGAACTGCCTCTGACAGGGCCTGGTTGGCCATGGTCGGTGTTGGGACGTCGGTCTGCTCATTGCACTCTCCCCGTGGTTCTGTCATGCTTCTGCAGTGGTGCCTTTGTGTATCTTCTCAGGTGGCTGTGGGAGAAAAGGGAAGGACTGTTGTTTGGGAAAAAACTAAGAGGTCATGAGATGTCTTTATTTTTTTTTTCTTCCTAGTACTGAGCATGCTCCACAACCCACTGAGCAATGTCCTGGGGAAACCCCCCTTGAGCTTCCTGCCTCTGGACCCCCTTGGATCTGACTTGGTGGACAAGTTCCCAGCACCGTCAGTTAGAGGATCCCGCCTGGACACGCGGCCCATCTTGGACTCCCGTTCTAGCAGTCCCTCTGACTCAGACACCAGTGGCTTCAGTTCTGGATCAGATCATCTCTCAGATTTGATTGTACGTAGTTCGTCAGGGAGTGAGGTGGGCAGGGCGAGTGAGCCTGCCATGGGAAGTGTGTCCACCAGTGTGCTGGTGGGAGGTGGAATGACGGAATCAGAGGAGGCCACTGGGAACGTGCTGAGAACCTTCCCCCATGGAGGAGACGATGCTGTGTATGCTCACTGAGCAGTACATTTCAGGACCCAAGCGGTGGACTCTCCCCTTACAAGTTACTTCAAGCACTTTGAGAAATAGTTAATTTCAAAAGTTAATATGGGAGTCCTGCATTGTTGTCTTTCCTGACCTGCTTGGTGGTTTTCTTTAGCCTTGAAACTGTACCATTTACATACCTTGACGTGTATTCTCCCAGAATTTCTAAGTGAAGATTTTACAAATCACACATTAGTGATCATCAGAGCCAGGATTTTAATCCAGATCAGACTGACTGGAGCTCCTCTGTTCTTCCTGACCTGGGTCACCTCTCCGTGTGAGGCTGTGATGAATCCATGAACCGTTGCCTCACGGTTAATTCGTGACCACAGCCACATGCGACGGAAACGGCACCTGTGCTGAGGAGAATTGGCGGGTGGATTAGAATAGACAAGGGATGGGGTGAGGGAAGTACATACATGGGAATGGCAGGGAGAGATCATCCTGAAATCAGATACAGTTCCAGGTGCCTTCTGCACCTGACTCTCTGCTGCCACTCCCCCTCCCCAGCTCACAGCTGAGTGCTTGCGATGGCTGCTCTTCCTACCCTCTCCTCTGTACCCAGGACTGGTAGCGTTGGACTCGGTTAGTTTCCCATCCATCCCGTGACCTTTTAGCACCTGCCTGGTCTCCTGTCAGCCTGTCCTAGAATACGAAAGCCGGCGTTAGTGTTCCGCTTCCTGTTGGTTTTATCCGTTTAGGCCATGTTTCCAGAACAGCAACCACAAGCAGGTCCCTTTGATTGTCTGGGCTGTAGTTGACTCCCCTGTAAATGGGGTTAGTGCTGCCTGTGTTAATTCAGATGGGGCTCAGTTTTGGAAACTTACCACATAACTAGCTTTGATATTTTGGGATTTTGTTGAAAGAATTTTCTCAGATACCCAACCCCAAGGGTTATTTGATGAAGGGTTGTGGGCAGACAGCTCACGGAAGAGGGAAATAGAGGCAGTATTTGAACTTCTAGGAAACATTCTGAGCAATTAGTTTGTGGGTTTTTTGGATAATGTATCATTTTTACCCCCTTAAGTTAGTAAAATATAGAGCCTTGATGCAAGCTTATAGTGAAACCCATAATCTCATACATTTCTGACAGAAAGCAGAACCTCCTAGAAAGCATTTTGTCATTTTACATCTAGGAATTGGACCAAAAAAAGAAAAAGCCACACAAAGCAAGAAGATGCTATACCTTAAACTTTGTATTTATAATCCTGCAAACTTGGAATGCATCTAAATGTTAAACAGTAGGGGAATAGGTTAGTGAAATGTAGCTTGTTCCCTAAATAGATGATCAGTAATTAATTAAAAATGATTGTGAAGACTGCCTGGGAATATTAAAAAGAAGGTGGAAAAAAGGATTTGTTTAAATTTTAGTGTAAGGACAACTAATAAAAAGAGGAAGAAAATGCATAAAAGAAAATACCAGAGCTAAATGGTATGATTTCTATATAGAATGTGATTATCACTTTTATAACCAAACTATCCCTTAAAAACTTGCATCTTCCTTTTTCCTCCCCTAGTCAAGCCTTCGTATTTCCCCTCCCCTGCCCTTCCTGTCTCTGACGGGCGGTGGTCCCAGAGACCCTTTAAAGATGGGGGTTGCGTCCCGGATGGACCAAGAGCAAGCTGCTCTCGCTGCCGTCAGCCCGTCCCCAACCAGTGCATCCAAGAGATGGCCGGGGGCTTCTGTGTGGCCATCCTGGGATCTCCTGGAAGCTCCCAAAGACCCCTTCAGCATCGAGAGAGAGGCCAGGCTGCACCGGCAAGCTGCAGGTGAGTGTGGCCGTGGCCATGCCTGGGGCCTGGAGCCTCATTCTGGGCACACAGAGTAAGTGACCTTAGTTCACAGACCGCTGAACTGTCTCTGGTCTGTTCTGTGGAGTAAGCGCTGGTGGGACAAACTCCAGAACTTCTCTGAGGCTGAGCAGAGAGGAAAGAGGCTGTGCCTGTATGGGGTTGGACCCACCTCTCTGTTGTGCTCTCCCATGGAGATTGGCTGTGTACGGTGCTGCTTTTGTTCTTTCATGGGTGGATGTGTTCAGGAGAAACCCTGGAAGTGATGCCCAGGATTGTGTCTACCTCTCCCCTTTCTAATTCAGAGACGGTCAGACACAATCGATGCCAGAGCTTTCTTCCCTGAAGCTTTCTGACTGGTCTCCTCAGGGATGTACTGTGGGGTAGGTGGTCCCTGGGTCAGCCTCTGAGGTAAGGGATGTCCTGGTCTCTCAGGAACGTTTAGGTTTTATCATTACGTTCTCTTAAACACGCATGGAATCTGTTCCTCATCTTATTACCAGTACTTGGAAGTTAAGGAGTCTTAGTAAGTTGCTTACTGGAGCTTTAGGGAGATGCACTGACCGCTCTCCTAAGGTTCTGGAGTTAAAGACTGAGTGAATGTTCAGTGTCTCCATGCGTTTGTTTCTGTAGGCTTCAGTTTGTCCATCTTCCCCATCACAGAGCCGGACCTGACCTCATTCCCCCCTGCTGTTTCTGTCACTCTGTTCGCTTAATGGTTTTGGCAACCCATATTTGTGCTCGTGCCATCGCTTGCCTATGAGATGACTTTACCTTGCTTCTGGATGAGGCCGTTATATTGATTTATGTTTTTGTTTGCAAAACATTGCTGATGGTACCCAAGTTCTTGGCGTAGCAACACATTGGGCCTGTGCCTTTTAAGGAATGAGCTTCCATGTCATTGTCCTGGATGGACGTGATGGTTGGCTTCATTGGCTGGCTGCCCTAGGGCTGAAGGACTAAAATGGGCAAGGACTAGCCAGTCCCCACTGATCTGGAAAGGAACAGACTGAGACGGGCTAAAGGCCAAGCTGGTCGCCAAGAACAGAGAGGCCTCTAGAAGTTTTTAGAACAGGCCAAACAGAAGATAGTTTCTACTCTGTACAGCAAGAAGGGTTCCTTAACGAGCTGCTTGAGTCAGAGAAATGTCACAGTGGGTTTAGACAGACTTGCATTTGGTATAAATAGGAAGCGGGGTGTTTGGGGGGAGTCTGTTATCTCACAGCACTGGCATCAAGGACGGCCCAGTGTCTGTTCAGGTGCGGTGAAGCTCGCTCTGGCAGTGATCGGACGTGGTTCTGAGCAGGGGAACAGTGGAGACATTCTCATCTTGTTGGGCTGCTCCTGCTGGTTTTTACTGGTACTGTCCTGACTTCTGTGACCGAGTTCAGAGTGAAGACTGAGAAACAGTAGTATGTCCTTCGTTTGAACGTCCGGGGAGAAGGCCAGTTTGGATCAGTAAGCATATAGGACATTGTAAATGGAATTGCTTTGTTGATTTTAAAGTAATTAGAAATTAATTAGTATTGTAAGCCATGACTAGGTAAAACTGCTTTGTGGTTAGCTTATCAGTCACGTGTTTGAAAATCGCTTGGGTTGTGATCATTTTCACTCTACACATCTGCTTTGCTCTTCCTCTGTGGTCTAGTGGGGACAGAATTGGTGATTTAGAGTTGTCACACCAGGCTGACTGGTTTGATGAGTTGTAAGGTTTCTTGCCTTTCAGAATACTCATGGATGTGCTCCCAGGCAGCCAGGCTAGGACTGTGGCCTGTCTCGTTCTTCCTGGATAAGTTCATCCCAGAAAAGAGCAGTGACTCTGTCAGTCCTCTGACCCATTTCTCCCTTTGTTGTCTACCAAAGCTGTGAATGAAGCCACCTGTACCTGGAGTGGCCAGCTTCCTCCCCGGAACTACAAGAACCCCATCTACTCTTGCAAGGTGTTCCTAGGAGGTGTTCCTTGGGATATTACGGAAGGTGAGCTGCCTCTGAGACCCGCTGCTTCGAGCACTGAAGGTGGGCCTTGTCTCAAGAACATTAAACTTGGACTAGAGGCCAGGGCTGAAGCTGGGCCCGAGCTCAGGAGTAAGTGAGGGCAGGGATGCATTTTGTAGACCATGTATTGCTTCTGTGTCTGGTGCTTACACTTGTCACCGGAGACCCAGGGTCCATTCTGAGTTGTTTGTAAGGGAGACAAGTCTGGGAGAGCACTGGTGGTCCTGTGCTGTACCATCCTGGGGTGGGGGGGTTCATCAGTTTCTGCCATTCTTTTCCATCTCCTTGCAGCTGGATTGGTTAACACCTTCCGTGTTTTTGGCTCTCTGAGTGTGGAGTGGCCTGGTAAGGATGGCAAGCACCCCCGGTGTCCTCCCAAAGGTAATATGCCTAAAGGTAATACAGACATGGTAGGAGTTTTTTTTTTCCCCTCCCTAGTACGCAATTGCACTGAGGGATGCTGGGCTGTCCCAGCTGCATGCTGGTAACATGGTTTGGGCACTCCAGGGCACAGAACTTTCAGCTGTTGGCACTCCTCTCCAACCCAGCACACGCCCTCTGCTTCCTTGAGTTCACGTCCCATCTGTCCACACTTACTTACACTGCAGTCGGGGCTGTGGGCAACTTCCTTGTCACTTCCCTCCAAATCTGAACCCGGCAGCTACTTTCTTCTCTAACTGAGGCATTCGAAAAGCTTTCCTTTGCCTGCCTTTCTTGCCCAGTTACATTGTTGCCTGACCTAATTCTGAGATCCCTTTGGAGTTGGCAGGAATGAGGACCAAGCATCTGATTCCTACTGGTCTGAAACGAGATCCCCTCCCTGTAGAAAGGTGCTATTTTCACTCTGCCTCACCTCTACCGAAAGTGTTCCAGTGAACCAAACCAGTGCTCTAACTAGGCTTTTAAAGCAATACGTCCTTGCCCCAGCAGACTGGCCACAGACCTGACATCCTCCCTGCCCCAGGCCAGCCTGGCTCTGCTAACCGGAATGTGTTGTGTGTTCTGGGATGAAGAGCTGTATGGTTATGATGAGATCCTGTGTCCCACCTTGTCCTTTCCCTCCCTTGGGTGGGAGACGGTGTGCTTCTCCCTCCCTTGGCTCAGCCACCCGACCTGCCAAGTGCTTCTATTCAGAAAGACATTCTGGGAGTAGGACAGACATGTATCTTACACATGAGGCCATTTCTCTTGGAAGAAAGCCCCTACTACAAAACCAAGGCTGAGGAGTAGCCACCCCTGGGATGTTAATGCTGTTCCTCCTTTTATTGGAAATAGGGTATGTGTATCTGGTCTTCGAACTAGAGAAGTCTGTCCGGGCCTTGCTTCAGGCTTGCTCTCATGATCCGCTGAGCCCAGACGGTCTGAGTGAATATTATTTTAAGATGTCCAGCCGGAGGATGCGCTGCAAGGAGGTGAGTTAGCACAATGTCCTCTCTGGGCCGGGGTGCTCGGCGTGTGAGGCAGTGGATTTCATGGAGTGGGCGACTATGCGGGCTGTGGGAGAGCATTCCTCCTGTGTTACAGTAGGGATAACAAAATACTCTGTTACAGTAGAAAAGCAACCAACCTCCAGGCCTTTCTGGCATATGTGTGCTCCTGCCTGTGGAGATCAGACTATGTCCCAACCCTTTTTCTAGCTAATATCTCTGTCCCAAACATCGGGTCTTAGAAATGAAATAGAAAACAGCAGCTTTCTGTACTCAGAATTAACTGCTAATTTATAGCTGTTTCTCCCTAGTCCTGCCCTCAGGCTGTGCCTCCCGACCTCCCAGTCCGTGGTGGGTGAACTCCTCAGCCCACACCATCCACAGAGAACCTCTTAGCCAATGGTCAAAAGAAGTTTTGTGCTCAGATCAGTGTTTTCGTTTTAAAAATCTGGTTCCAGAGAAATCACTTCTGTAGTACTGGACTAGATATTTAATATATCTGAACCTTCATTTCCTCATCTATAAAATGGGGACATGAAATGGCTATTGTAGTAAAAAGACGAGCAATTCCCAGTGTTGCTGGAGGAGGGAGGGAGGCGTAGGTGGAGCAATGGGGGTTTGTAGCTCCCTGGGACCACTCCGGGTGACACCCCAGTGGGGGGGATCCTGTCATCACACATTTGTCAGAACTCCCAGAATGTGCGGTGGGCACGGAGATTAAGCCCTAAGGTAAAGCATGGACTTCGGGGGTGATGCTGTATTGGCGCAGGTTCCCTGATTGTGGGGTAGGCTGTTCTGAGCGGGGGAGCCGTGCGCACATCGGAGCAGGGACAACGTGGGAGCTCTGCTCCCAGCTCATTTTCTCTGTGGACTGGAAACTGCTCTAGGAAGTAAAGTCAGTTAAGATCTGTAGGGTGAAGGGGGAAAAACACTATTGAGCTGGTCACATTGGATTTAAAATAAAATAATCCAAGTAACAAGGCTGGCTCCTTATAGCTGTTTCCTCATGTTAATTCACACTCTTAGTGGTAGGGTAAGCTGGTCTTGGGGGCTGCTCCCAAGGGGATCTTGGGGGCTTTCTTGCTGTGTGGGGCTCATGCAGCTCCCTAATCTTGTTATACTCCAGGACTTGGTTAACCTGCTTCATCATCCCTGTCCCTTGCTTTCATGGTGAGGGGCTGCCATGGCTGTCCTACAGGCCCCTGGCCTGGCTCCCTGCCCCTGCTGGCCCCTATCTCCTGTCCCCACCTCTTCACCTTGCAGTTGGTCTATGATGTGCTGACTCGAGGCTGTCCTGGTTCTCCTTCCTCTCAGACTCTCCTCTCCTGTGTCCCCTCCCTGCCACCAGGGCAGTCAGGACTGGACTCTCTTCTTTCCCTGTCGCTTCAGTCACTCACTCCTGTGGCTCTGCTCTCGGTTTCAGACCCACACTCCCTTATCCAACCTCGTGTCTCCCCTGAGCCCCACCTTCCTGTAGGGCCTTTCTTGGGGATGTCCTGTGATCCTAGATTCTTGCATCTAGTGTAAGAGAACGCTTGGAAAACTTGCTGGCCCCTGGGATGTAGGCCAAGACATGATACTTCTCCCCCATGAGGGTGGAAAAAGCAACATGGGCTTTTTCATCTTCCCCTGAAATTAGCTTTCCCTGGTAACTGGCATCAGGTGCTCATCCCAGGGTCTTCTAGGCCTGGACCCCCTCAGCCCCAACTCTTCATTCTCCCACCAGGCAGGTGGTCTGACTTGTGCGGCCTCCTCTGTCGAAGAACCTTCTTGGTCTTGGCCTGTTCTGTGCCCAGTGTCCCCTGGACCTCCAGGTCCTCGTCACCTGTTCTCTCAGCTGTAGCTTCTGTCTCAGATCTCTTCCTGTCTCAAGACTTTTTGGTGTTGTCATTGTTGGATCTTCACAAACCAACTTTCCAAAAAATACCAGTCATCTGTCAGCGCACTTCCTCATGCAGTGCTCTGCCTGCTGTGCCAGATTTTGTTCTAGGCTCGGGACTCATGGGGCGAAGGACACAGCTCCTGTCGTGCGGTGACACTGCCCTGTGAGCTGTCCACCCTGCCTGTCTCCAGTCACTCCCACTGTCCCTGGCACATGCCTGCTCACGTGCATATTGGGCCAGTAACCGTCTCCTAGTGGGACCTTGAGCATCCCCACCCTCTGTCCTTCCAGCTCTTCTCCTTCAGTCTCTGAGTCCTTCCTGCACCAAGGACGTCATGTTCTCTGTGGCTCTGTGGTCCTCTGCTGGAACCACAGCCCAGTGCTTGCTCTCCAGGATGAGTGGCTACTGGTCCACTTGTTTTCCCCACTTCGGACACGACTGCGTGAAACCCAGCAGTGGTTGGGGTGAGGTGGCTGCTGCGTGCCTGTGTGCCTGGGACTGGGCAGTACACCCGCGCCCCCACTGGACGGGCCTTGGCAACCCCAGCTGGAGTGCCTGCCGGGCACGCACCTCACGGCACTACAGCCTGTCTCTCTCTGGCTCCCTGCCAGGGCTCACACACCTCTGGGTGGTTTCCAGGTGCAGGTGATCCCCTGGGTCTTGGCTGACAGCAACTTTGTCCGGAGCCCATCTCAGAGACTCGACCCCAGCAGGACGGTGTTTGTCGGTGCTCTGCACGGGATGCTTAACGCCGAGGCCCTGGCAGCCATCCTGAACGACCTGTTTGGTGGAGTGGTGTATGCTGGGATTGACACAGATAAGCACAAGTATCCCATTGGTAAGTGTCCCACTTCTGTGGGAAAGCTTGGTGGCCTGTTAGACCGAGATCGTAATACTTCCCACGGGAGCGGAGAGGGAGGCCTGATCCAGGTCTGCAGGTCAGCATCCACCAGCAGCACAGCATGGTTTTCTAGATAAGCCATCGGTACTGCCCTTGCACCCTCCGTTCTCCCACCACCGACCACAAAAGGGGAGAAGGTGGCAGGAGATCATAGGAGGTGATAGGAGGTGAAGGGGAGACCGGAACTTTGTTTGGAAGCTCAGTGTTCATAGCCAGACCAGTCTGCATCATCAACAGCAACAATTCATTAAAAGGCCAGGACCTCCCTGAACTTGCCTGTTTTTCAAATTAAGAGGTCTTGAAAAGTGGCCTTGTCTCTAGGGTCAGAGACCAGATCAGGTTGAAGGACAACGCCGGGTGACTCGGGCAGCAGAGTGTGTTCATGGCCTGTGCTGTCCTCACTGAGGGGAGTCTGTGGCCCTCACTGCTGGGTGTTTGGTCAGCCCCCCGAGAAAGGAGGTTCATTCCTCAACCATAGCGGAATAATCTTGGTGGTGGGGTTTGGAGGTGGAGCAGGGCCTCAACGTGTGATCATGGCAGGGCTGACCCACCTCCCCAGGTGCTTACTCTGCCTGCCCACCCTGAGTCTGGTCGGGAAGGAGCTCTGTGTGCTCATCAGGGCTGCACTGCAGGCTGGGAACAGGGACTGGAGACGCGGCAGGGCCGGTTGGAAACGGGGGACAGAGAGGCTGCAGGGCAGAAGCAGCGTTGGGCAGGAGGAGTCTTCTTCTGGTTTCCCTGCTGCATCTCCGGAGTGCCTCCAGGCCAGGAGGGCTTTGCCTGCTGCCATCCCTTTGGACGGGTGTTCTCTCTGCGTTTTGGTTCCCAGCGTTAACCCTGCCTGTGCATCTGTGTACACCCCACGAGTCTCTGCCTGCCCCCGTCTCCGTCAGCAGATCCTTCCCGGTTCCTGAGTGGTCTACGGAACCATGGTTCCACCGTGGTCTACGGAACTACACCGTTTAATAAATGGGGTTGCTGAATGCTTGAAATATGGCTAGTGCCACGTGTTCAAATGATAATATTTGGGATATATTGGGTATAATTAATTATATTATAAAAATTAATTCCACCACTTTCTTTTCACTTGTGTGGCTACCCAAAGACTTAAAATTACATATGTGTCTTATATATTTCTGTCTGACAGCCCTGCTCTAGAGCCAGGGTTTCCTGAGTGTTGACAAGTAGCATTTGGGAGAATTTGGCTAGAAGGTAGGTTTTTTTCTTGTTCCTAGGGTCTGGCCGTGTGACTTTCAATAACCAACGCAGTTACCTGAAAGCAGTCAGCGCTGCTTTTGTGGAAATCAAAACCACCAAGTTCACCAAGAAGGTGAGTGCGCTGGTCTGTACCCTTACTCTGGGTCTTCACTACCCAGGGCAGGCCTGGGGCTGGAGCCGGTCTGTGCTGGGGGTGCACGGGGAGTGGGCCATGGGAGGCTGGGGTTGGGCATGGCCAGGAGGTGGCAGGCTCAGAGGAACAGGCTCCTCTGAACACACCTTTTGCCGGGTGATGGAAGGCTGGCACTGATGTGCCAAGAAACCCGTGCAGACGCGGTGATGGGTATTGGAGCCTGCCAGCCTGGCCTCCTGTGTACGCATCTGTCCTCAATGGGCTCTGTTTGTACTCTGCCCATAATTCTCTCCTGTAAAACGAGACCTCCTGCACTCCTGTGTATATCCCAGTAACGTCCCCTCTCTCCTGGCCCATCTGGCCTGGCGAGAAGAGCGCTCATTCTCCTGTTTACGCATTGTGTAGGTTCAGATTGACCCCTATCTAGAGGATTCTCTCTGTCATATCTGCAGTTCTCAGCCTGGTCCTTTCTTCTGTCGAGATCAGGTGAGTCCCCTGGGTACTTGAGATGTCTAGGAAGTCCCTGCCTTCAATTAAAAATTGTCATGCCACATTTGTCCCTAGAAGGTTGGTGCTCTTGGGGTTGTCTACAAAAGCACGAAGGAGGCAGCAGTCATGTTCCCTGATGGTCAGACCAGGGAAACAAGCCCTTGGGAAAGCTTGTTGAGTCTTGATATCCTGCCCTTCCCCTTGCTGGTGGCACAACCACCAACAGGATGTCTTTGTGAATGAAAGGAACCTGGGGTGGTGTTTTTTCCCCTTTTAATTGGCTTTTTGGTGTAAATGAAAGGAACCTGGGTGGGTATGGTTAGCAGCACCTGTGAGCCAGGCACAGTAGTTTTTTTTTTTTTTTTAAGGTTTATTTATTTGTCAGAGAGAGAGAGTGTGCACAAGCAGGGGGGAGCAGCAGGCAGAGGGGGAAGCAGGCTCCCCACCCAGCAAGGAGCCACACTCAGGACTCAATCCCAGGACTCTGGGATCATGGCCCGAGCCAAAGACAGCAGCTTAACCAACTGAGCCACCCAGGTGTCCCTGGGCACAGTAGTTCTAATCAGGCCTTCTCCACTGGTCGTTCCCTCCTTGAGGACCCCTTCTTCACTTGCGAGCCTCCAGATGCTTGATATTTGTACCTAGTTTCTCTCCACAGTTGTCAGAAGTGGGGAGCTTTCTGTTGAATGTTCCTGGGTGGCAGGGAGGAGGGCTCTGGGTGGGTTTGGGCAGTGTTTCCAAGGGGTGTCCGTGTAGCTGGCCTGGTACCACACTGGGACGAGAGTTCGGGGAGGTTTGGGGAGGGCCTGTTCAGCCACTAGCGGTCAGCCATGCTTGGTTTTTCTGCAGTGTTGCTGACTGCTGAGCGTCCGAGGCTCAGGCAGGGAAAAGTTAACCGGAGGCGGCGGGGCGGGGCGGGGCGGGGCGGGGCGGGGCGGGGCGGGGCGGTGTGTGTGTGTGTGTGTGTGTGTGTGTGTGTGTGTGTGTGTGTGTGTGTGTGTGTGTGTGTGTGTGTGTGTGTGTGTGTGTGTGTGTGTGTGTGTG
>ML102987.1:123198-211599 GCA_003697995.1 Taxidea taxus jeffersonii
TGTGTGTGTGTGTGTGTGTGTGTGTGTGTGTGTGTGCGTGTGTGTGTGTGTGTGTGTGTGTGTGTGTGTGTGTGTGTGTGTGTGTGTGTGTGTGTGTGTGTGTGTGTGAGAGAGAGAGAGAGAGAGAGAGAGAGAGAGAGAGAGAGAGAGAGAGAGAGAGAGAGAGAGAGAGAGAGAGAGAGAAAAAACCGGGGAGAGAGAGAGAGAAAACCGGGGAGAGAGAGAGAACCGGAGGCTCGGTGGGGGGTGGTGTGTGTGTGTGTGTAAATTCAGGTTATTAGGTAAAGCCCAGAACACGCATCTCTCTGATGAGCCTCTTCTAGCAGACTCCTGCATGTCCCTGTCGTTCACAGATGACCCCCATGCTCAGGTAGTTGTTCAAAGGCTGGTGGGTTGGCTGAGGTGGCATGGCGAGCCAGAGGCAGGACCGGGACTGTGGTGCACACCCCACTGCCTCTTCTCAGTGAAACATGCCTAGCGTTAGGACGTGAGCAGCTGTCGTTGAATGTTCTCCCAAATTAGCAGCCATATGATGTAGCTGCTCTGTAGGAGGTGAGCGGGGCAGGGACCTGACGAGCAGCCGCGGTGGTAGGAGGGAGTGCGGGGAGCCGCCCCGTCTCTGTACATGGTAGGAGCCCAGCACGTTTGCTTGAGGGGGGCACTTATGGGGTTTGCCGTGGTTGGTCAGGCCTCTGTCGGCAGGGTTTGGGGGGGAGGTGGGGAGAATGTTCCTGGAGACCATACCTGCTTACTGCACGGAGGCTGCCAGGAATCCCTGCTCCCTCTCCGGCAGAGCAGGCCCTCAGCTCCTGCAGCCGCCCCCCGCTGGAGCTTCTCTCCTCCCCCAACCAGGTGTGCTTCAAGTACTTCTGCAGGAGCTGCTGGCACTGGCGGCACAGCATGGAGGGCCTGCGCCACCACAGCCCCCTGATGCGGAACCAGAAGAACCGAGATGCCAGCTAGAGGGGCTGGCCGTGCCCGGTGGCCTGTGGCGCCCAAGGCTGGCAGGTCGGGCAGCTGCTTGCACCATCCTGCCCCTGGCGACCAGGGAGCTGGCTTCCCAAGGACAAGGGAAAATCATAGTCACCTTTGCACTTGCTGAATCTGTCTTTGTTTCTGCACTAATTAATGCACAATGAGTTCTGTCGGGTTTTGTTTTCAGGGGGTGCACCAGGGCAAGGACCTCTGGCTCACCCTCCAAGCGACTCTGTAGTTTTCCCAGATTTTAGTTCCTCATTTTGCCGATGAAAAGCAAAAAAGAACTACGTGTCCAGAAGGTATTGACACGATGCCTACATCTAGGTTTATTTATTAAAAGCGCTTTTTTACATTCCTTGCAATACTGACGGTGGTGATACGCAGGTCTCGGTTTCATTCTTGCAGTTGCCATACAGTGCCTTTCCATTTGTTTAACCCCCACCTGAACGGCATAAACTGAGTGTTCAGCTGGTGTTTTTTACTGTAAACAACAAGGAGACTTTGCTCTTCATTTAAACCAAAATCATATTTCATATTTTACGCTCGAGGGTTTTTACCGGTTCCTTTTTACACTCCTTAAAACAGTTTTTAAGTCGTTTGGAACAAGAGATTTTTTTTTTCTTTCCTGGCAGCTTTTAACATTATAGCAAATTTGTGTCTGGGGGACTGCTGGTCACTGTTTCTCACAGTTGCAAATCGAGGCATTTGCAACCAAGAATAAAAATTTTTTTTCGGATTTGAAACTGGAACTGGACCGGATAAGCGGTATTTGAGCGGCTGCTGTGTATAGTTTTAAATGGTTTATGGCACCTTCTTAAGTTGCACTTACGTGGGGGGGGAGGGTTGATAGAAGTTTTTAATCACAAAGTCACAGGACTTTTTTCTTTTGTAACTGAGCTAAAAAAGGGCTGCTTTTCGGTGGGGGCAGATGAAGGCTCACAGGAGCCCTTTCTCTCAGAGGGGACAAGTGCCCTTCCCTTATTTCTTTCATTTGAGAAGTGTATGAAGCAACAGTTGCAGTCACTGAAATGCTACTGGAATTTGAAAACTTGACTTTTTTTTTCTTCTTTTAAAAAAAAACAAAAAACCTACTTGCCCCTCTTTGGGAAGCTGTGTGCCAAAGAACCAGTGTCATACCCCCTCCCTCCTGCTGAGCTGCCGTTGCATTGTTGCATATCCCAGCTACTCTGTGGGTTTCGTGAAGCTGTGTGTGAAGTCTCTACCTCATTGTAGCATATGCAGGCAAGACTGCACTCTCCTACAGATGTGTGGAGTAAGCTGTGGTGTAGTTTTTTTGGCACATAATAAACACGTTGCAGCAGAGTTCTCGTTCTGTTTCTGTGTCTGTGGTGCGGGAGCCAGGGGGCCATAGGGTCATAAGACTGGAGAGTAAAAATTCGTGTTTCTTTGGATTTCAGCCCAGGTTGACTGTGGGGCCATGGGGAGACCTGCCCCTGCAAGTACTTCTTAGTCACTTCCGTGGTCAAATGCATCTTGGAGATGCCTCTCTGGCGGATGGTAGCTTTGGTCTGAGCATAAAAAGCCCTCATGCTTAGCTTCTCAAAGCCCCAGACCCAGCTGGGAGAAACCGGAGGCACAGCTCCTCAGGCCACTTGTTCTCAAGCTCTCCCAAGCCTTCTGGGAAGGCTTTCCATCATCTTGGACTCACCTGTGCTGACCCCGTTCCTCTCTGAGAGGGAGCAATGCACTTGCTGCTATTCGCCAGAGAGGCCCGTGACTCTGGACTCCGTCACAGGTTCCCAGGGTTTGTGAGAGGGTCCGCTGATGATCTGTCCAGGCAGGCTGTGCCTGGGCCAGCGCCTGGGCCAGCGCCTGCACTGATCATTTGGATTCCACTTTAGTCCGAGGTAGAGGGAACCTGGCACAGCAGAGCATCATTCTGGTGAGAGGTACAAGAACTCACTGTTGGAGGGGGTGGGGGAGTCCTTCAGCCAAAAAGGGGGACCTCCTCTTTCCCTCCAGGCTTGGCTGGCTGCTGCTTGACAGAAGTTTGCTGGTAAAGTGCGCGCCTGCGACTCCCTCAGAGGAGTGTGACCCTCCCTTTTGGCCCCTGCTTTTTCTCCTTTTCCTGCAGTGGCATCTTTCCTCCCCTCTGTCCCCATCTTGTCCAGGGTCCACTTTCAGGTAGAGGGCTTCCTGTCCTCCGGTCTTCCATTCCCAATCAGTTCAAAGTCAGATGGCACTAGCCAAGGTGACCAGGAGTGAGTCGAGCGAGGAGGGAGGCTCAGCCCCGTGGCCCTTAACTCCAGAACCTGGCCGGCCAGCCTTCCCTGAAGTCAGCTAGGGGCCTGGGACTTGCTTCAGCAGATTTGGGGAGGGGGGCAGGGTATGCCAGGGGTGGTCTGCTCTGGTGGGCTTCAGAAGGGCCTGGCTTGGGGATGGGAGCCTCAGCAATAGCCTGAAGACCGTGCTCACCAGGAGGTTCCTCCATGGTTGGGAGCGTTGCAGGTGAACCTGGTCCTCTGCTTCCACGTTTGAGAGCTTGCTTTAGGGCAGGCCCTTCTTGGAGCTCACCCTCAGTGGAGAAACTAAGACGAGTCACCAGGACAAGCAGCTTAAAAAGGATGGTGATGCTCAAAAAGGGTCAAAGGAGGAGAAGCCCCTCTGATAATGTGACGCTTGAGCAAAGACTTGGAAGAAACGGGATAAGCTTCTCAAAGTGGCACCCTCTCCCCCAGACTAGAAAAGGCAAGTCCCTGAGGCTCAGGGTCCTGGGCGGGGCACCACCCCTACCTCCTTACCTTTCCACGCTCCCGAATCGCCGTCCCAAGGACGCTAAAGCCTCCCTCCGTCTCTCAGGCGTGTGCAGAAGACCTGCACCCCTTCTAGTCTACGGGACATAAAACGATCCTGTTTTAGAACCAAGGAGCAGAAGACGCGGGCGGACAGAACCTTAGGAACGGAGTGGGAGCGGGAGCGGCAGCCGCGCCCACAGGGGGGCGGACCAGGTGCTTGCCCCGCCCTCCAGATTGCCGCGGGCCTCCTGCACTTCCGCCCCGCTAAGCCGGGGGTCGCTGTGGAGCACCCGCGTCAGCTCTCAGTCTCCCGGGTCCGCCGGAAGCGCCTTTCTGGCCGCGCTTTATAGGCCTCGCTTGTGCTTCCTGTTTCCTCTTTTACTATACCCGCCAACATGGTAGGTATCTTGGCCCGAGGCCTCGGTCTGCTACAATCGCCCTCCATCCGCTGCTTTCTGCGGCCCCCCTCCCTCGAGGAGAGGCGCGGGGCCCCGCCAGGCCCCAGCTTCCGCGAGTCACTGGCCTCCGCGCTGAGCCCCGCGTTCCGGCGATGCCCGGCCGGCCCTCCTCCCGTCCCGGGCTCAGCCCCAGCCCGCGGACCCCGCCGCCGCCGCCGGAGGGCTGTCCTGGCTCGCGGGTGACGCTCTGCTCTCCCACCCGCAGGGCCGCGTCCGCACCAAAACCGTGAAGAAGGCGGCCCGGGTCATCATTGAGAAGTACTACACGCGCCTGGGCAACGACTTCCACACCAACAAGCGCGTGTGCGAGGAGATCGCCATCATCCCCAGCAAGAAGCTCCGCAACAAGATCGCAGGGTGAGCCGGCGGGCGGTCGTGCGGGTCCGAGGCTTGCGCGGGCTGCGGGCGGGCGGGCGGGCGGGCTGCCCGGGGCGCCGGCCCTCGTCCGTGCGGCGTCCGCGGCTCACGCGGCTGCCGGGCGTGGGTCCCCGCAGCTACGTCACACACCTGATGAAGCGCATTCAGAGGGGCCCGGTGAGGGGCATCTCCATCAAGCTGCAGGAGGAGGAGCGAGAGCGGAGGGACAACTACGTGCCCGAGGTGAGCTCGCGGGGTCCGCCGCCGTCTCCTGCCCACAGCCCCCCGCCCCCAGTGTAGGTGCCCCCGAATCCGCCGCCCGCGGGGCAGCCCCGCCCGGCCCTGCGGCGCTCTTGCCGCAGAGGCCCTGGTGCTGCGCGTGTGGTGGTTCGCCGGAGCGTTAGCACCCCTGGGCCGCCGGCCGCCGCCTGACGTCCTCTGCAGACTGGGCGCCGGCGAGGGCCTTCCAGAGGGCAGCCCGGCACCTGGAGCGCTTCAGCAGGCTGCGCACCTTGGAGGGTGCTGGGCAGCCCCCATCTCTGGTTGAAGAATCTTGGAGAAACGGCGGGGAGAGGAAGAGACGACCCTCTGATCGTTTGGGGGCCTGCCCTGTTCTTGATAGGTCTCGGCCCTGGATCAGGAGATCATTGAAGTGGATCCTGACACTAAGGAAATGCTGAAACTCTTGGTAAGTGCTGCGCGTTCCCACAGGAGGACTTTGTCCCTGGTGGGAGACCATCCTCTTACCTGCCTTTCCTCCCCGAGGAAGTGGTGACCCAAAGATGAGGGAGCGGCAGGGTTGGGGATTCCGTCCACACTGCTAACCACTGGACAGCTGCCCCCATAATGGGGTCAGCTGGTTACAGAAGGGGGAGACGGCCCTCCATAGGAAGAGCGTTCCCAAAGCCGGTGGCTTCCAGGACGCTCTGCCTTCTGTTTGCTTCCTGCCTCTGGCCGCTCCTCACATTTGCGTCCTCGGCTCCAGCCATGGTTGTCCTCTCACTCTTCGTGCCTTCCGTCCGGGCCGTCACTCCTTGTGTGCGTGCTGATCCCTCCAGGGAGCTGTGCCCTGCTTTCCCTGTGCTTCCCAGATGCTTGAGCTGTCTTCATGGGGCCTCTCTAGCTCTACACAGTTTGGTGACGGTAGCCTGGCTTTGGAGTCCGGTACACAGTGACTTGAAGCAGCTTCATTTTTTTCTTTATGATCATGAAATGTTTAAGACGCTCAGAAAGGGAGTGAACAAGATGAACTTGAGTGTACTCACCAGCCAGCTTCAGAAAAACGTCACCAGCATAGCTGAAGTCTGCTGTGGGTCATTTTCTCCAGAAATAATCACTGTCCTCAGTGCAGCATTATAGACTCAACCGTAAAACTTGTTTTCGAGGATCAACTGGGAGGGATATTAAGTTCCAGGTATGTGGCAGGCTCTTAACAGTTGCATTAGTGATGTTTCCTACTTGTGTCAGGCCCGGAAAGGAAAGGGCACTGAATGTGGCCTAGAGCAGTGATTCTCAAAGCCAACGATTTTGACCTTCAGGGCATTTGGTAATGTCTGAACGTGTTTGGTTGTCGGAGCTGGGGAATATGAGCAGACGTTAGTGGATAGAGGCCAGGATGCTGCTAGAAATCCTACAGGGTACAGGACAGCACCTCTATCTCTGGGTGTTGGGGTGCATGTGCCTTCAGACCTCAGGTAGGCTCCCTTGTGAGTTTATTGCTCTGGGGCAGGGAGAAGGCCCCTGTTGGGATTCTGCAGGGTCCCACCAACCTGACCCCAAACTAGCGGAGGGTGACAGGCATGGCCTGGCGGTGCTCATAGGATATTCATCATAGATCTTACCGGTATAGCCACACTGAACCTGTTCTGTTGTTTTTCCAGGACTTTGGCAGTCTGTCCAACCTGCAGGTCACTCAGCCTACAGTTGGGATGAATTTCAAAACACCCCGTGGAGCCGTTTGAGTCTTTCTGCTGTGCTGTAATATCATCAATAAACCTTGGACAACAACCTTGCCTGTGTCCTGTGTGGGTTGGGTGCCACTAGTGCTGAGGGCAGGAGTTCTTTCCCGAGGGAGGAATCCTGAAGAGCGCTCTGCAGTGGGAGTATCTGTAAGTGGCCTCTGGGCAGTGCTCATACAGACGTGTTGGAGAGCTGAGCCACCCTGCCTGGTCCTGGTAGGCCCTGAGCACTAACCTTGTCTGCAGGTGGAAGGCAGGAGATGCTTTCCTCGCTGTGCATGCTCTGGGAGTTTGATCCTCCGCCTCTCCCACACAGTCTGGGCTAATGAACCTGTCCTGAAAGGGTAACTAACACTTCTCGCATGTTCAACGGTTGGCCTTTGCGGGTGGGAGATTGGGTGGGTGGTGTCTGCCCGGGACCTGGCACACAGGAGATGCAAGTGTGAGTGGAGGGGGTGGGGAGGGTCAGTGCAGCTGGGCTGGCTGGATCCTGGATAGATCACTGCATTTAGGGGTCTGCTGAGGCTGTGGGTCAAATAGAGAACCGGGCTGGTGCCTGTTCCTGAGTAGTGAGGAAAAGGAGGAGGAGTTGTTACTCGGTTGGTGATCTTCACATCTATCTCCTGCTCAGTCCACGGTGGAGCTGGGCCTGTTTGCAAGCCTGGGTGTGGAGACTTCTGCAAAGAGGTGACCGAACCCTTGGCCCTCTGCTTCTGTGAGACAGATACAGCAAGCAGTGTAAAAATGTGTAACAATTTTGATGGAAAAACATTTCAGAGAAATGTTGCAAATACAGTACAAGGAACTTCAAATACTCATATCTACCAATTGTTCATTTTGCCCCTTGCTTTAGACTCAGTGTATGAGTCTCACAGTGCACGCACATGTGAGCGAATATGTACGCATATGCATTTTTTCAGGTCTACTGAGGTTAGAGGCAAGCCCTTTGCCCCAAATATTTCAGTGTCTGTTCCCTAAGAACAAGGACATTCTTTTACAAAAGCACAGTATAGTGTTCAAAATCAGGAAATTTAACGTTGATCCAACCATGATCGATTTTAGCTGATGTCCCAATGTCTCAGTTCTTTTTCCCTGGTCGGGGATCCCATCCAGAATCACGGAGGGCGCCTAGTATTCGTGTATCTCCAGCTTCCTTTCCAGGTCTTCTCATGACATTTTTGAAAAGTATTGTCTGCACGTCCTTCAGTTTGGGTGATTTCATGTTTCCTCAGACTTAACAGCGTTTTTCTGGAGAAAGCCCCCAGAAGTGACACTGCTCCGGGCGCGTGGAATTGAGAGGCGCGGATCAGCCCGTCCCACTTGGAAGTTTTCTTTGTGCTCTTGGATTAAGGCGCACCTGTCGAGTTTCTCCGCTGTGAACTTTCCCACTTTGCAATGAGACTTGTGAGGAGATACTGTTGTGATGATTTTTTTTTTTTTTTTTAGTATTTTTTTTTTTTTTTTTTTTTAAGATTTTTTTTTTTTTTTTGAAAAACAGAGATCACAAGTAGGCAGAGAGGCAGAGAGAGGAGGAAGCAGGCTGTCCGCAGAGCAGAGAGCCCGATATGGGGCTCGATCCCATGACCCTGGGATCATGACCCGAGCCGAAGGCAGTGGCTTTAACCCACTGAGCCACCCAGGCTCCCCATGATGTTTTAACTCCACGAGGCAGCTTTGTCTCATTTATTCCGTATTTTGGTGCGGGGTCGGGGCGTTGCCAGCTAATATCCTTGTCTTCTAAACCTGGCAGTCCCTGAAGCGCCTCCTGCCCGCCTCTTCCCCCTTGGGTTTTGATCAGCGGTGAGGAAAGGGTTGGGCTCTGCATGGGGGGTCGTTCAGGGGTAAAACGTGGAGCCGTAGCGGGGCAGCTCGCTGAGACGCTCGTCGCGCTCCGCACGGGGAGGCGGTGTCCTTGCTCCTGGACTTGAGCCGGCCCGGCACCCCAAGGCCTGGGGCCGGACTAGGCGTGCAAGACGGGGCTCCCACGGGAGCTGAGCGGCCGCAGAGGCTGCTCTAGGCTCCAGCCGCCCCGGTCGGGAGGACCGGTGCTCCTCCACCTTCCTGCACTGGTGGGAAGCACGTGGCCAGGCCCCGCCCCCCGGGGCTGGGATTGGCGCTTCCGGGGGTGGGCGGGGCCGACGCAGGTACGTCTCGTGCGCTCCGCCGGCCGCGGGGCTCCGCGGGGCTCCCCGGCGCGCGGGGCCAGCGCAGCTGTGGACACACACACGGCGGACAGCGTCCCGCGCCCGGGAGCCGCTGCTCCTTCCCCGCCGGACGGAGCTCCAGAGCCCTCCCGAGGTAATGTTTTTCCGCGTCCTCCTCGGCTATTTGTGTTACCGGCTGATTGGCCACACAGAGAAGGGGCACGCGCCTCCTACGAGAGCCAACTTGCTTTCTGACTCCGCGAGGGAACGGCGGGCGTGTCACGCGTGTCACGCGGCGGGGCCCAGGCGTGCTGCGACGACCGTGTAAGTGGGCACGAGGCGGGCTGTGTGCCCGGGAAGCCGGTCCGCGGGTGGGGACTCCCGGCCTGCTCCCCGCTGCCTGCAGGGGACCAGCCCGGAGCCGGGCCCGAGCCGAGGCCGGCGGGCGGCGCCCTCGCAGCGCGTCTTTGGCGGAGACGCGGGACCCCGCGCCCTCTGAAGGCTCGTGCCCGCGGCGGATCGCGTCCGCCGCCCGGACCTCCAGCGTCCGCAGTGGCCTCTCGGGATCAGAACCCCCGCCGGTTACTGTCGTTTCAAACGAGTTTTCTTGCTTTGCGAAGTTAAACTCGTCAGACGTTGGACTTTTATCGATTGTTGCAAGATAACAGCGCTCGAAGTTTACCCTTCTTTCTACTCTACCTGCAGTTCCCCCTTTTTCTCATTAGATGTGGGGGTCGGGGTGGGGAGACGAACCGCAGCCTGACGGTCGTGAGGAATGTGCCCGCGTCCTCCCACAGCGGGGCCAGCAAGCCGTGGCTGGCGGGAATGCGTAGGCGACGGTCTTACGTGTCCAAGAGCCTTAAAATAACCACAGGAGGACAGTAATGGGCGCCGTGAAAACGGTACGGAGCTCCTGTGTCCGTACGTTTAATCGGGACACAGCCGCATTCCTTCGCATGTCGTATGTGCGGGGCCCCCTGTTAGCAGGCTGGATTTAAGCTGTTGCAACACAGTCCCGGGCACTCGTCGCTTTCTGCGACAAACTGCAAATTACACACTTACAACTCAAGAGTGTTTCAAGGGTCGTACCTGTCACCGCGTCATGGCAGTTTATTTTCTGAAAATCATTGGTGCATATTCAACATTCAAAAGGGAAAACTGGGCTTTGAGTGTTGCACTTTCAAGGTCTGAGTGGCTCATTTTTGAGCCAAGCAAGGAAAGCTTATCGGTGGTGAGTGAAGTTCTCTCGGAGAAGTATGTCCAGAGAATAGAAACTTACTTCTTAAGACTATTAGCCTTTGAGTTGCAAATGGTATCTTGAAGAGGTGAGAACACTGGGAGCGACAGAGAATTTAAAAAGAAGGCAAATGATTTTGAGTGGTTTTCTTTGGCTCTTAATGAGCGAGAAAATGTTATCAGTACCGCTCAGGTGTTCCTGCAGGAGTTGACGCTGAGTTGGAAGAGACTGAGGAATTAGCCTCTGACTCGTTGCTTAGGACTACAGGTGATAATTTTTTAAGGATGAGAACTAATTCAATCTAACCTGAAGTGGGAATCAGCTGAGCTAATGTTACAGTTGGCGGTGGTAGAAATCTATGCGGGGCAGAAAAAGATTTCTTTGGACAAATTTCAAAGCTTGCAAAAATGTAAATGTTTGGGGCGCCTGGGTGGCTCATTGCGTTAAAGCCTCTGCCTTCGGCTCAGGTCATGATCTCAGGGTCCTGGGATCAAGCCCTGCATCGGGCTCTCTGCTTGGCGGGGAGCCTGCTTCCTCCTCTCTCTCTGCCTGCCTCTCTGCCTACTTGTGATCTCTGTCAGATAAATAAAATCTTAAAAAGACTTAGAAAAAATGTAAAATGTTTAAAACCTCATTCATCAGTAGGGATCTTGCAGAAAATATCTCACACTACTTGAACCAGTACTGTTAACAGTAAATTTCATTTGCTCTCATGGGCTTAACCATCATCAGTTCCATGAATTTTGTTTTTAATTACAGTAACAGATAGGTACTATTTATCATTTTAACCACTGGTAAGTGTACAAATCAGTGACATAAATACATTTGCTGTGTCACAGCGACTACCATCACTGTCTCCAAAGTACGCCATTGATTCCAACAAAAACTCTACCCATTAAACAGTAACTTCCTATTTCCCGACCCTGAGCCCTTGGTAACCTTTATTCTGCTTTCTGTCTCTATGGATGTGTGTGTTCTAGGTGCCCCCCGTAACCAGATTCATATAACATGGATTTTGGTGACCCGCTTGTACTAAGCACGGCCCATATGTGCTGCCTTTGTTGTTTCTTGCAGTTTGGGAGGCTGGCCTGTGAGCGGGCTGAGTCATTCCGTGACTTGGCAAACGTCTGTGCCTTAAAAGGCTGTGCCTGAAGCACTTGGGACCCCTGAGAGGGGTTTGAGGATCAAAGCACAGGGTCTGATTATTGTTGCGGTGTGTCACCGAGACACTCCGCACACACACACGAGACACTCGTGTGTGACGAGCGCTAGCTGTTACCTCCCGATAGCTTTACCTGAGCAAGGGACAGTCCTTGAGTTTCCACCAAGGTTTCTCGGAGCCCAGCTGACTCATTTTTTTTTTTTTTTTTTTTTAGTTTATTTATTTATTTAACAGAGGGAGAGAGAGAGAGAGAGAAACACAACACAAGCAGGGGGAGTGGGAGAGGGAGAAGCAGCCTTCCCGCTGAGCCGGGAGCCTGATTCGGGACTCGATCCCAGGATCCCAGACGCTTAACGACTTGAGCCACCCAGGCACCCCCCAGCTGACTCATCTTAAGGAGAAATGGAGTGAGCTTGTTCTTCTGGTCCTGGATATCCTACGCTTTCATCCACCTTCTGCTGGTCCACAGGTCCTCACACTGGCAACAATAAGTTCTAGCTCTGGTTCTTCAATGCTGCCGAGGCACTGACATAACCAGCAATCAGTCAGCCTTTCAGTAAACAGCAAGAAGGGTGAGGTTAATTTAAATTATTTCCCCCCCCTCAGGGAGAACAGATGCTTAAAATGTCTCCTAATGAGAGTGTGCTGGGCTTTTCCAGAGGACGGAGGTCGTACCTCTGACCATTTAAGTCCTTTCTTTACAGGTTTTTCTGATGTCCCAGATTTTTACATTATACTTGCCTTTATGATGGGGGATGGTGTGAGGTATGAAGCTGTAATGAGTTCTTATAAGCAAGAACTCAGAGTTCCTGTGAGCAAGTAGTTTGTTTCTGTTATAAAATGGGATCTGTAGTCGACCTAGCCCATAAAGGAAGGCCAAGACGTCATCATGTGGCATCAGGATGTCTAGTTAGACAGCATCCCATCCCTTCTAATCATGCACACAATAACGGGACAGTGGGAACAGCCTGAAGCTGGTGGGACATAGCGAAATCCATTCAGAGTGCTGCTGGGTCCAGGGTGAGCCTCAGAGGACAAACTGTCTCCTGGTTCCTTAATGTTCTGTCATCTGTGCAGTTCCATCTGATGGGAGGTAAGAGCAAGTGAAAGGGGGTTCAGGATGTCCATTTGGCCCAGTGCACACTCTATCTGCTAAATGGCACCCTTTTTAAAAAAATTATTTTCATTAATATATAATGTATTATTTGCCCCAGGGGTACAGGTCTGTGGATTGCCAGGTTTACACACTTCACAGCACTCACCATAGCACATACCCTCCCCAGTGTCCATAACCCACCACCGTCTCCCTACACCCTCCCCCTGGCCACCCTCAGTTTGTTTCCTGAGATTAAGGGTCTCTTATGGTTTGTCTCCCTCCCGATCCCATCTTGTTTCATTTTTCCCTTCCCTACCCCCCACAACCCTCCACCCTGCCTCTCAAATTCTTCATATCAAGGAGATCATATGATAATTGTCTTTCTCTGATTGACTTATTTCGCTCAGCATAATAC
The DNA here is from genome assembly GCA_003697995.1 of Taxidea taxus jeffersonii. Taxonomy (NCBI): domain Eukaryota; kingdom Metazoa; phylum Chordata; class Mammalia; order Carnivora; family Mustelidae; genus Taxidea; species Taxidea taxus. The sequence continues at coordinate 135,760 of ML102987.1, forward strand.
CCTCTAGTTTCATCCATGTCGTTGGAAATGGCAGGATATGGGGGGGTGATGGCTGCATAGTATTCCATTGTATATATACACCACATTTTCTTTATCCATTCATCTGTTGATGGACATCTAGTTTCTTTCCATAGTTTGGCTATTGTGGACATTGCTGCTATAGACATTCGGGTGCATGTGCCCTTTGGATCACTACGTTTGTATCTTTAGGGTAAATACCCAGTAGTGCAATTGCTGGGTCATAAGGTAGCTCTGTTTTCAACTTTTTGAGGAACCTCCATGCTGTTTTCCAGAGTGGCTGCACCAGCTTCCATTCCCACCAACAGTGTAGGAGGGTCCCTTTCTCTGCATCCTTGCCAGCATTTGTCATTTTCTGACTTGTTAATTTGAGCCATTCTGACTGGTATGAGGTGGTATCTCATTGTGGTTTTGCTTTGTGTTTCCCTGATGTAGATGGCACCCTTTTATATCACTTTGTCCTTTTCAGATTGCAGGATATTTGCCTGATAGTCCATAACATCATCTGGGGATAAATGCAGGTTTATAAATCAGTAGAGAAAGGATAGTGGGCCCATTTCGAGCGTGCATTAATCAGTCTTGTCAGCCCTACTGTTCCCAGTGATGGAGTATCAGTCTCCTTAGTACCGGCTGGGCCACAAACAATAGTAGTTTTGGTAGCAAGATGAACGGACTACAGTAGAGTAAGTTAGATGCTCATCAGCAATAGTAGTGTCAAAATCAAGAAATCCATAGGATTTCCTGATTGTGCCAACAATGTGGTAGACTCCGAAGACATACCTGGTGTCATTGTAAATGTTCTGCCGATGTGCACATCTCGTGGAAGCTGTGGGTTCAGTGGTTTCAGCCGATGCTACAGGGGATGCAGACTATGGCTTCAGGGGACCGTATGGGGAAGCTATGGTATAACAGTTATATTCTCCCGGGATTTCGTCTAAAAGAGCCATCAGGGGCACCTGGGTGGCTCAGTCCATTAAGCCTCTGCCTTTGGCTCAGGTCATGATCTCAGGGTCCTGGAATCGAGCCTGACATCAGGCTCCCTGATCAGCAAGGAGTCTGCTTCTCCCTCTGCCCCTCCCACTGCTCACTCATGTGCGCTCGCTCGCTCTCTGTCTCTCTCTCTCTCTCAATAGAGCAATCAGGGGCGCCTGGGTGGCTCTGTCACTTGAGCATCCTGCTCTTGGTTTTGGCTCAAGTCATGATCTCACTTCGTGGGTTGGAGCCCATCCCCCTTCCCCTCACCCCCAGTCAGGCTCCACACTGGGTGGGGAGTCTGCTTCTCTCCCCCTCTGCCCCTCCCAGCGTGTGTGTGCGCGCGTGTGCGTGCGTGCGCGCGCACGCGCACATGCACGGGACACTGTCTCAAATAAATCTTAGGGGAAAATAAAGCCATCATAAAGTTGAAGTAAGTTTGGGTTGTCTGAAGGGATATATGAGAGATTTTCTTGTGGCTTTGAAGCCATTTCTGTACTTGCAAGGCAGCCTTGGAACAGAGTGGGGCTCTCTCTCCTCATCGGGGAGAAGTAGTGTAGCAGGAGTTAAAGCACAGCCACAGTGTCTGGTGACCGGGGGACTGGTGACCGGGCATGTTCATAGGTGCTCTGCCTCTGTGTAGGGAGGGCCTGTGTCTTAGGAGCCTTCCTCTGGCTTTTCTCAAGTGTCCCCAGGAGCCCAGCGGCAGCTTCCAAAGTGAGCAGGTGTCCCGGCCAGCGATACCCTGTCCTTCTCCTGACAACTGTGGGGGAGATGAAATCTCTGCCTTCTCAGGTTCTGTGGTCGCGGCCTGCAGGGTGACCGGTCTGGATCCTGCAGCTCGTGCTGACCCCCTGCAGGGCGGCCGCGGGTCGTGCTTCTGCGCGCTCGGTGGCATTTACAGGTTAGGGCTCCAGGTCCGTCACCCTCTCTTCCCTTTCTGACGCTCCGGGCTCGCGGGGATCGTCTGCCCGGCGGTTGGTGGCTGCAGACAAGTGTTGGAGGTGCTGGAGAGCGCGTAAGGCAGCGGGAGGTTAGCGTGGTCGTCTAAGCGGGATGACGTCCAGCGTGTGGTCCCAAGACCCAAGTCCGTCGAAGTCACATGAGTCCAAGGAAGTCCGTGTAGAAGGAGTCGCCGTGGTGAGCCAAGCAGCTTGTGTTTTATGACCTTATATAATTGAGTTTCAGCTTCCCGGGAAGTGTCAATCCAGGTGTAGCCGGTGGTGCGGGCCACAGCACGGATGGCTCCTCGCGCAGCTGAAAGAGGAGCAGGAACTCTTCCCTGTTCTGTTCTCAAGAACAGCAGAGACTCGAAGCAGCCGATTATGCAATAACTTTACGATTAAGGGGAAGCTCCTGATCATAGACTCATTTACTTTTATCCCTAACCAGGGAGGTAGGAACCTACCAAAAGGAGGGAATCCTCAATTACGAAAGCCTCTTGGCAGGTTCTTCCTTCTTTTCTTTTTTCTCCTGTAAGTTTTTATTTTAATTCCAGTTCACATGTAGTGTTATGTTAGTTTTGGGGGTGCGCTACAGTGAGTCAGCGCTTCCGTACATCACCCCGTGCTCCTCACCAGGAGCCCCCTTCGTCCCCATCACCTGTTTCACCTGCTCCCTGCCCCCCCACCTCCCCTCTGGTCACCAGCAGTGTGTTCTCTAGAGTTGAGTCTTGATTTTTGGTTTGTGTCTCTCTCGCTTTTTCCCCCTTCTGCTTGTTTGCTTTGCTTTTTAAAGTCTGCTTATGAGTGGGGCACCTGGGTGACTCAGTCATTAAGTGTCTGCTTTCGGCTCAGGTCATGATCCCAGGGTCCTGGGATCGAGTCCCACATCGGGCTCCCTGCTCGGTGGGAAGCTTGCTTCTCTCTCTTCCACTCCCCCTGCTTGTGTTCCCTCTCACTGTGTGTGTGTGTGTGTCTCTCTGTCAAATAAGTAGTCTTTTAAAAAAAAAGTCTGCATATGAGTGAAATCATACAATATTTTTCTCTAATTTCACTTAGCATGGTACTCACTAGATCCATCCATGTTGCAAATGGCAAGGTTTCATTTTTATGGCTCAGTAATATTCCATTATCTTCAACCATGCATCAATCAATGGCCCATCCATGTTGTAGCCTATAGGAAATTACATTCCTTTTTATGGCTAAATGATATTTCATACTCATATGGATAAACAGAATGGGTGTGTGTATGTATTTTTATGTATTCATTTGTTGATAGATATTTGGGCTGCTTCTGCTTTTTGGTTTTTGTGAAAAATGCAGCTGTGAACCTGGGTGTGCGGGTGTCTGTTTAAACTCCTGCTTTCGGTTCTTTTGAGTATATACCAAAGATTGGAATTGCTGGATCATCTGGTAATTCTATGCTTAATCTGCTGAGGAAATGTGTGACTGTTTTCTGCAGCTGCTCCTTCATTTTACATTCTCACCAGCAGGGCATACAGGTTCGAATTTCTCCACATCCTGGCCAACACTTGTGATTTTCTGTGTTGCTGGTTTTTTTTTTTTTTTTTAAGTAATAGCCGTACTCATGGGTATGAAGTGTGGTATCTCATTATATTTTTAAAAAGATTTTATGTATTATAGAGAGAGTGAGTGCATATAAGCAGGGCGAGCAGCAGGCAGAGGGAGAAGCAGGTTCCCCGCTGAGCAAGGAGCCTGATGTGGGACTGGATCCCAGGACCCTGGGATCGTGACTTGAGCCGAAGGCAGATGCTTAACTGACTGAGCCACCGGGCATCCCTCACAGTTGTTTTTGTTGTTGTTGTTTTAAAGAGGTATTTATGTATTTGTGAGAGAGCAAGCCAGGGGAGGGGCAGAGGAAGAGGGAGAACTCCAGCAGACTCTCCACTAAATGCAGAGCCCGATGCAGACCTGGGTCCCAGGATCCTAAGATGACCTGAGCTGAAATCAAGAGTGGGACGCTCAACAGACTGAGCCCCCTAGACGCCCCTCATTATACTTTTGATGTGCATTTCTCTGATTAGGGATATCAAGCATCTTTTCATATGTCTGCTGTCCACTCGTGTATCTTCTTTAGTCCTTTGTCCATTTTTTTAACTAACTGGATTTTGTTGTTGTTGTTGTTGTTACAGGAGTTGTTTGTATATTCTGGGTATTAGTCCTTTATCAGATATGGTTTACGTTTTCACCCATTCTGCAGGTGACCTTTTCTGTCAGCTGTGTCCTTTAATACACAAAAGTTTTAAATTTCAGTGAAGTCCAATTTATTTTTTCCTTTTGTCGCCTGTGCTTTTGGTGTCACATCTAAGACTCCTTTGCCAAATCCAAGGTCATGAAGAATCATCCCTATGTTTTCTTTCAGGAATTTGATGGTTTTTAACTCTTATATTTAGGTCTTTGATCATTTGGTGTTAATTTTTGTATCTGAGGTAGGGGGTCAAATTAATTCTGTTTCAGGTGGAAATCCAGTTGGGCCCAGCATCATCTGCTGAAGAAACTACGCTTTCCCCATTGAATGGACTTGGCACCCTTGTCAAAAATCATTTGTTCATAAATGGATGGGTTTATTTCAGAACTCTCAGTTCTGTTCCATCAGTCTAAGTCTGTCCTTAGGCCCGTACCACAGCATTTTGATTGTTGTAACTTTGTGGTAAGCTTTGAAGTGTGAGTCTTCCAGCTTCGTTCTTTATCAGATTTTTCTTTCTTTCTTTCTTTCTTTTTTTTTTTTTTGCTGCTTGGGTTGTATTTGCCAGGGCTACCATAACAAAATACCGAAGACCAGGGAAGGGAGATGGTTAAACAGATCCTTATTTCCTTGCATGTCTGGAGGCTGGAAGTCCAAGATCCAAGTGTTGGCAGGTTTGGTTTCTCCCAAGGCCCTTCTCTCTTGGGTTGCAGAGGACTGTCCTCACACAGTCTTCCTCTGACCATGTGCATCCCTGTGTCCAGACCTCTTATAAGGACACCAGTCCCAGCAGACTAGGGCCCACCCTAATGGCCTCATGGTAACTTAAGGTCCTATCTCCAGATATGATCACACTTTGAGGTACTGGGGGTTTAGGACTTGAGCATACAAATTTTGGGGAACACAGCTGAGCCCAACACATGGACTCCATACAATTCCATATGAATTTGAGGGTCAGCTTTTCTATTTCTACAAAAAAAAAAAAAAAAATTAGAATTTTAATAGGAATTGCACTGAATTTGTAGATGACTTTGGGTAGTACTGACATTTAAGTCTTCCAATCGATGAGCACAGGATATCTTTCCATTTATTTAAGTCTTTAAACTTTTTCAGAAATGTTTTTAATTTTCAGGCAACAAATATTTTTCTCACTGATTCAGTTTATTTCCGGGTATTTCATTCTTTAAGGGGACGCCTGGGTGGCTCGGTTGGTTAAGCGGCTGCCTTCGGCTCAGGTCATGATCCCAGCGTCCTGGGATCGAGTCCCACATCAGGCTCCTTGCTCAGCGGGGAGCCTGCTTCTCCCTCTGCCTCTGTCTGCCTGTGCTCGCTCTCTCTCTCTCTCTCTCTCTCTCTAACCAAAAAAAAAAAAATAAAAGAAGATTGTGATATTGTGATATAATAAGAAATACGGATTTAGTTTTTGTCCCCAGTTCTTGGCACAAAAGTTTCAAAAACCCTTGAAATTTCCCGAGTGGTCGGGGTGGGAGGACCATCTTTTGTTATTCTCATTTTAAGCCTCTTTCAACCTTACCGGAGCTGAGGCTAATGAGGTCACTAATCATGATTCAGAAATCGGAGCATTGAACCCCACCCCCTGATCCCTGGGATGGGAAGAGGCCCCGAGATTGTGTGCATCACCAGCAGTCAATGATTTGATCAGCTCTGGGCCTACGTAGCTGGACATCCAGAAAAACTGAGTCATGTGGTTGGAAGAGCCTGGGGAATACGTGCTAGGAGCACAGCACATGCCAAAGTCTGGGACAGAAACTCCTGCGCTCAGGACCCTCCCAGGCCTCACCCTATGTACCTCGTCATCTGACTCTTCATTTGTGTCCTTTGTAATAAACCAACCAGAGGAAGGGTTTTTTCCCCCCAAGTTATATGAACCAATATAGCAAATTATTGAACCCAAGGAGGGGGCCGGGGGAGATGCCCATTTATAGCCGAGTCAGACAGAAGTGTGGGTGACCTGGGGCCCCACTACTTGTGGTTGGCATCTGAAGCTGGGGAAACCTTGTGGGTCTTCACCGGCGGTGCCTGTGCTGACTCGGGTTCGTGTGCGGACTGAATAACTGTGTGTCACCCAGTCGTTACCTACAGGGAACTGGGGCATTGGTCAGTGTGGATGACCCACACAGAGATGTTGCTGTAAATGGAACTGCTTCCTTAATTTCTTTAAAAAACTGTGCCGGGGCGCCTGGGTGGCTCAGTGGGTTAAAGCCTCTGCCTTCGGCTCAGGTCATGATCTCGGGGTCCTGGGATGGAGCCTCGCATCGGGCTCTCTGCACAGTGGGGAGCCTGCCCCCCCCCCTCTGCCTGCCTCTCTGCCTACTTGTGATCTCTCTGTTACATAAAGAAATTTAAAAAAAAATCTTTAAAAAAATAAAAAATAAAAAACTGTTCCTAAGTGGCGTATAGAAATGTGACAGATTTTTGGGTGATGATCTTTTACTCCACGATTTTCCTGAATTTGTTTTTTAGCTCTCGTTGCTTTCTTGTGGATTCCTTGGGCTTTTCTTTGTAGGGTGATGCCACCTGCAAATAGAGAGATTTTCACTTTTTCATTTCCAATTTGGATGCCTTCTATTTCTTGTCTAGTTGCTCTGGCTAGAACATCCAAGCTATGTTAAATAGCAGTGGTGAAAGCAGGCATTCTTGTTTCATTTATAAAATTACAGGAAAAACTTTCAGTCTTTCTTTTTTTAAAAGACTATTCGTTTATTTAAGAGAGAGAGAGAATGAGTGGGGGGTGGGGCAGAGGGAGAAGCAGACTCCCCACTGAACAGGGAGCCTCAGGGAGGGTTTGATCTCAGGGCCCTGAGATCAGGAGCTGAGCCACTCAGGTGCCCCTCTCTTGTTTATTTTAATAACTTTATTTTCAGCTGAAAACTTCTGGGGCATTCTTTTGGTTTCAGGACCTATGGTTTAAACATTTTAAATACAATTTAAACACAATGAAATTGTAAATTTCATTAAATTGTAAATAGAATTTAAAGTTTCTTTGTTCCGAATAATTAAGTAATGATGGGTGATCTGTTGGGCTAGCTTAAAATAGATTTGTTTTTTCTTTCTCTGTTCATTGTAGCCAGCAGGTTCTCGTTTGGAGGTGGATGGAATTCTAGCTTTCCAGGATGCAGTGTTTCTTTGGGTTGGTAGAATCTTTGCAGAGTGTTCCTTTCTGCCTACTGTTCTCGGACCCCATGATCTTCCTGTGCAACAGAGGGCTGGCAGCATCTCTGAAACTTCCAGAATTGTGTTTTTCAGCTGCATCAGTGCCGGACCATGTTTTCAGAAAGTCAGCTGTGAGGTGCTCCTCAAGCGGGAGGGATTGCCTGAAAGGTTGCAATACACAGAGCGAAGGGACAAGTACCTTTTAGCATAGCTAAAGGGCCAGGGAACTGGCGGCAGACCATCATGTGGGACGCAGGGGCAGGAGCCGCTGGGCGCACTCAGGTGCCTGACAAGTGAGGCTCTCCTCCTTGCTCACAACCCCTAGCACTTTCCTGGCGATTAACTGGAAGACTGAGTCAAAGGCCCCTTTCTCAGGGATGTCTGACTTCCCAGCTGGGACTCTGCATTTCCCCGGGGGCTCTTCAGGTATCAACACGGGTGAGGCTGTCCGAAGAAGGTGTTTTCTTTTTACCTAAAGCTGTGATGACTCATTCGACTCTCGTTTCTTAAGTACGAGCCCCTGGGAGTGCCCTGTGACTGACGATGATGAGCTTGTATTTATTGAGCACGTACTACGCGCTGGCTGTGCTCCTGCGTGCACGGCATTTCATCTGATCCTCACCACGGATCTAGGGGCATTTATTGACCCAAGTGTAGTCGACGCACAAGGCTACATTCGTCTGGCGCTCAGCATTGTGATCCCACAACTGTGTGTGTCACGCTGTGTTCTCCGCAGATGTAGCTCCCATCTGTCCCCACGCAACACTAAGCCGATACCATTGACTGTATTTCCTGTGCTGTCCCTTTCTTCCCATGACCTACTCCTGGACCTCCCACTCCCCTTCACGCATGTGCTTCCCCCTGCCCCTTCCCTCCGGCAACCCCCAGTTCCCTGCATTGGCTTTTCTTTCCGCGTTCCTTTATTTTGTCTCTCTAGATTCCACACACAAGTGACATCATCGGGCATTTGTCTTTCTCCGTCCGACTTCTCTCATGTAGCGTAATGCTCTCCAGCTCCGTCCGCGGTGTCACAAACGGCAGGGTCGTGCGGCGGCTGAGAGGTCCACCGGGGAGGTACGACGCGCTTTTTTCCCGGTCAGCTGCTGCCGGACACTCACGTGGCCTCCGGGTCTCGGCTGTCCCCGCCGAATCGAATGCGACGCTGCAGTCAGCACAAGGGCGCGTATCTCTTCAAGTTAGGGCTTTTGACTGTGGGTAGATGCGCAGCCCCGGGTTACTGGGTCGCCAGGTAGTTCTGCTTGTAATTTCTTGAGGAGCCTCCATGCTGTTTCCCACAAGGACTGCACCAGCTCGCATTCCCATGAACAAGGCAGGCGGATTCCCTTTTCTCCACATCCTCGCCCATACGGAGAGCCCGATGCGGGGCTCGATCCCAGGACCCTGAGATCATGACCTGAGCCGAAGGCAGAGGCTCAACCCGCTGAGCCCCCCAGGTGCCCCGTTATTGACTCTTTTATCACAGATTAATTTACTATTAGTTGTGGGTTTATCTGTGGGCTCTCTATCCTGGTTTGTTGACCTATGTTTCTATTTTTGTGCTGGTACCACACTTTTAATTACGAGACCTTTGTAGAAATCGGGGATTGTGATACCTCAAGCCTCGTACTTCTTTCTTTCAAGATTGCTTTGGGTACTCAAGGTCTTTTGTGGTTCCATACAAACTTTAGGATTACTTATATTCTGTGAAATTACTTGTATTCTACTAGTATTTCCATAGGGGTTGCATTAAAACTGTAGATTTCTTTGAGTAGTGTGGACATTTCAGCAATATTAATTTTTCTAATCCATGGCCATGACCCATCTTTCCATTTCTTTGTGTCACCTTCAGTTTCTTTCATCAGTGTTTTACGGTTTTCAGAGTACCAGTCTTTCACCTCCTTGGTTAAATTTATTCATAGATATTTCATTTTTTTTGGTGCAATTATAAATGAGATTTTTTTTCTTAATTTCTCTTCTGCTATTTTGTTGTCGGGGTATAAAAATGCGAGATTTCTGTACGTTAATTTTGTATCCTGCAATTTTACCGAATTAAGTTGTCAGTTATAATAGTTTTTTTGTGTGTGTGTGTGGATTCTTTGGGGTTTTCTATATATAGTACCACGTCATCTGCAAATAGTGACAATTTTACTTCTTTCTCACCCATTTGGATGCCTTTTACTTCTTTTTCTTGTCTGGTTATTGTGGCCAGGGCTTCCAGGATTATGTTGAATAAAAGTGGTGAGAGTGGACATCCTTGTCTCATTCTTGGTCTTCAGGGGAAAGCTCTCAGCTTTTCACCATTTAGAATGATGTTAGCTGTGGGTTTCCCCTGTATGGCCTTGATTATGTTGAGAGTTTTCATCACGAATGGATGTATTTTGTCAAATGGATCTTCTGCCTTTGTTGAGATGATGGTGGTTATCTTTTGTCTTGTTGATGTGATGTACCATGGTGATTGGTTCGTGAATACTAAACTACACTCCTTTCCCTGGAATAGATCCCACTTGGTTGTGGTGAATGACTTTTTTTTTTTTTTTAATTTATTTATTTGACAGATCACAAGTAGGCAGAGAGGCAGGCAGAGAGAGAGAGAGGAGGAAGCAGGCTCCCCACTGAGCAGAGAGCCTGATGCGGGGCTCGATCCCAGGACCCTGGGATCATGACCTGAGCCCAGGTCAGAGGCTTTAACCCACTGAGCCACCCAGGCGCCCCATGATTTTTTAAGTGTATTGTTGAATTTGGTTTGGTCTTTTGTTGAAGAATTTGGCATCTCTCTTCGTCGGAGATAACGGCCCCAAGTTTTCCTCTTTTGTGTCGTCTTTATCCGCCTTTGGCATCAGGGTGGTGCTGGCCTCCTAGATGAATTTGGAAGTTGTCCTTCCTCTTCTATGTTTTGAAATAGTTCAAGAAGAATAGGTATTACCTCCTCTTTAAATGTTTGGTAGAATTCACCACTGAAGCTGTCTGGGCCTGGACCTTTGGGGAATTTTTTTGATTCCTGATCTGATTCTTACTAGTAACTCGTCTGTTCACATTTTCTATTTCTCGGATTCAGTTTTGGAAGATTTTCTGTATCTAAGGATTTGTCCATTTCTTCTAGGTTGTCCAATTTGTTGGCACATAGTTTTCCATAAATTGCCTAATAAATCGTTGTTTCTGTGGTATTAGGTATTTCTCCTCCTTTGTTTCTATTTTTTTTTTTTTTTTCTGGATGAATCTGGACGAAGGTTTATCAGTTTGGTTTTTTTTTTTTTTAAGATTTTATCCATTTATTTGTCAGAGAGAGGGCATGCATGTGTACAAGTTGGGGGAGGGGTAGAGGGAGAAGCAGGCTCTGAGCTGAGCGAAGAGCCCGACACAGGACCTGATCCCAGGACTCTGGGACCATGACCCAAGCTGAAGGCAGATGATCAACTGACTGAGCCACCTAGGCACCCCCAATTTTGTTTATCTTTTTAAAAAACTAGCTCTTGGTTTCATATTTTATTTTGTCTCTATTTCATTTATTTCTGCTCTGATCTTTAATTAGTTCCTTCCTTCTGCTAGCTTTGGTCTTTGCTCTTCTTTTTCTAGCTCCTGTAGGTGTAAGTTTTGGTTGAGATACTTCTTGTTTTTCAAGGTAGGTCTGTACAGCTGTAAACTTCTTCTAGAGTTGCTTTTGCTGTATGTCGAAGATTTCGGATCATCGTGTTTTCAGTTTCATTTGCCTTCATGTATTTTTTTTTTTTTTTTAAAGATTTTATTTATTTATTTGACAGACATAGATCACAAGTAGGCAGAGAGGCAGGCAGAGAAAGAGGAGGAAGCAGGCTCTCCACGGAGCAGAGAGCCCGATGCGGGGCTCGATCCCAGGACCCTGGTATCATGACCTGAGCTGAAGGCAGAGGCTTTAACCCACTGAGCCACCCAGGCGCCCGCCTTCATGTATTTTTTGATTTCCTCTTTGACTTCATGGTTGTTTAGTATTATGTTGTTTATCCTCCAGATATTTGTGTTTTTTCTAATTTTTTTTCTTGTAATTGATTTCTAGTTTCATACCATAGTGGTTGGGAAAGAAGTGCTTGGTAGGATTTCAGTCTTCTTAAATTTACTGAGAGTTGTTTTGTGGCCTAACGTGATCCGTTAGGAGAATGTTCTATGTGCACTTAAAGAATGTGCATTCCACTGTTTTTGGATAGAATGTTCAGTGAATATCTGTTAGGTTCTCTGATCAAATGTGTTATTTAAAGTATCTGTTTCCTTGTTGATTTTCTGTCTTGATGATTTATCCATGGACGGAAGTGGGATGTTTAAGTCCCCTACTACTGGGAGCCTGGGTGGCTCAGTCATTAAGCATATACCTTTCGCTCAGGTCATGACCCTGGGGTCTTGGGATAGAGCCCACACCTGGCACTCCACTTGGCAAGGAGCTTGCTTCTCCCTCTCCCCCTGCCTGCTGCTCCCACTGCTTGTGCTCTTTCTCTCTATCTAGTAAGTAAATAAAAAATCTTTTAAAAGTCCCCTACTGTTACTATATTATTGTCAGTTTCTCCCTTTATGTCTGTTAATATTTATTTGCTTTATGTACTTAGGTGCCTCTATGTTGGGTGGATAGATTTTTACAAGTACTCTCTTGATGGATGGGTTCCTTTATCACTAAATAGTGCCCTTCTTTGTCTATTGTTACACTCTTTGTTTTAAAATCTATTTTGTTGGATCAAAGTATGCTGCCCTAGGTGTGTTTTTGTTTTTGTTTTTTTTTTAACTTTGGTGTGCATCATATGTTTTTCCAGCCCTTTACTGTCAGTCTTTATGTGTCTTTAGGTCTGACGTGAGTCTCTTATAGACAGCATATAGATGGGTCTTGTGGTTTTTTTAAATCAGCGAAGTCACCCTATGTCTTTTTGTATTTATTTATTTATTTGAGGGTATGAGCTGGTCGGGGGGTGGAAGGTCAGAGGGAGAGGGAAAGATAGAATCCCAAACAGACCCTGTGCTGAGCACAGAGCCTGGCACAGGCCCAGTCTCACAACCCTGAGATCCTGACCTGTGCTGAAGCCAAGAGTTGGGTGGTCAAGACACTGAGCCCCCCACGCGCCCCCGCCCTGTGTCTTTTGATGGAGCATTTGTATTTAAAATAATTATTGGTGGGCGTGTATTTACTGCCATTTTGATATTTTGGTAATTGTTTCTAGGTTTTGCTGTGGTTTTTCTCTTCCTTTGTCCTCTTTCTCTCTTTCCTTGTGGTTTGATGGGTTTTCTTAGTGTTGTGCTTGGAGTCCTTTTTCTTTTTGTTGTGTATGTCTATTAAAAGTTGTGTATGACTATATATAAACCACTAGGTTTATATATCACATCCTAAATATATAACAGAATATATTAAGCTGATGGTTGCTTAAGTTAGAACACATTCTAAAAGCACTGAATTTTTGTTTCCCACTCCACATCTTATTTATATGAGGTTGTATTTTACATCCTTTCAATTTGTGTATCTCTTGACTGATTTTTTTTTTTTTTTAGATATAATTGATTTTTTACTACTTTTGTGTTTTAACTTCCTTACTTTATAGGTTGGCATTAATCCACTACCTTTATATTTGCTTTTACTTGTGATTTTTTTCCCCCTTTAATAATTTTTTTCTAGTTATGGCCTTTTCTTTCCGAAGAATTCCCTTGAAGATTTCTTACAAGGCCAGGTTAGTGGTAATGAGCACCTTTGGCTCTTGTTTGGGTAGGAGACTCTTTTCTTCAATTCTGAATGATAACCTTGCTGGGTAGAGTATTCTTGGTTGCCGGGTTTTGTTTTGTTTTTTTTTCCCCCTTTCAGCACTGTGAGCAATATCATGCCACTATCTTCTGGCCTGCAAAGTTTCTGCTGAAAAATCAGCTGATAGCCTTATGGGGTTTCTCTTGTGTGTAACTCTTGCTACTTTCAAAATTCTCCCCTTATTACTTTTAGCCATTTTAATTATGTGTCTTGGTGTGGACCTCTTTGGTATCTTGTTTGGGGCTCTCCATGATTCCTGGACATGGATGTCCGTTTCCTTCCTTAGATTAAGGAATTGTTCAGCTATTATTTCTTGAAAAAAATTTTCTGCCTCCATCTCTCTCTCCTTCTGGAATCCTTGAAATGCAAGTGTTATCACCCTTGGTAGTGTCACTGAGTTCCCTTAACCTATTCTCATTTTTTATTCTTTCTTCTCTTTGCTATTTAGCTTGGTTGCTTTCCATTACTCTATTCTTCTGTGTCCTCTAATTGGCTGTTGATTCCCTTTAGTGTATTTTTTTAGTTTCAGTTATTAAATTCATCATCTCTGACTGGTTCTTAATATTTTCTCTCTTTGTTGAAGTTCTCACTGAGTTCATCCACTCTTTTCTCAAGAGCACTGAGTAGCTTTATGACCTTTGAATTCTTGATCAAGCCTGTTGCTTATCTCCATTTTAATTAGCTCTTTTGCTGTGATTTGTCCTCTTCGTTCATTTGGGACAAGTTCCTTGGCCTTCTCATTTTGTCTAACTCTAGGTCTCTATCTGTGTATTAGGAAGGTCTCCTGTTCTTGAAAGTAGTGGCTTTTGTAGAAGAGATCCTGGGGGGCCTTATAGTATAAGTGTAATTGCTCTGGTGACCAGGTGCTCTGGGGGTATCTCTGTGTGGGCCGTGTGGGCCTTACTGCTCAGCCTAGCTTGCTCCGATGACTTGCTTTGCCTGCTGTGGGCGTGGTGTGCTGGGTTTGGTTCCTGTGCTGTTGAGAGACTCGAAGCTGCTGTGGGCTCATTGGTGGGTGGGGCAGCAGTCAGACTAGCTCCGTGTCATTGGCCTCTCTGCCTCGGTCACAGGCACACCCAGCAGCAGGGCTTGCTCCCGGTGCAGCCAGGGAAGAGGCTCAGCTGCTCGACTTGCAGGCACTCTGGCTGGGGGAGATTATTTCCCCTCCTTCCTAGAGCAGGGATCCCCCAGAAGGTCTGGTTCCTGCTGGGGCTGCCTGCAGGGCTTGGCAGCACAGGAGCTGCTTTGCAGGGGTGCCTGCAGAGGGTGGTGGGTTGGAGAGGGCGGGTTCCCAGGGGAACGTTGGATTGGGGTACGCAGTGCTGACTAGATAGATGGAGAGTGCTCACGTTGACTCCCACGAGCGTCTGGCTGTCTAGGCTGACAGAGGGGAAGGGAATGGGGCCCACCAGCAGTTTTGTTTCTGGAGAAATCTGAAGATCCCTGCCCCTCCAGCACACAGTCTTAGTAAATCTGCCTCACATGTCCTGCCCGGGGACTTCTCACACTGCTGTTTCTGTCCTGGGTCTCAGCCAAGTTCTGTACTGTGCTGGCCCTTTAAGGCAAGACTCAGTGTCCTGTTGCCCTCCAGCTCTCCTGGAGTTAAAGCCCTGTGGGTTCCAAAGCCAGAAGTCATGGGGACTCCTCTTCTCAGTGCCAGGGGTGGGGTCTGATCCTCTTGCTTCTCTGTGCTTGTGGTGTCCTTCCCATTCGTAGTTAGTCTCACTGGAGGGTTGGTTCCCAACTGTGCCCCTGCCCCTCCCCTTTTAAGTGTGACCTCTTCTCTGCGATTAGCCGTGGAAGGTCTGAAATTCAGGGTTTCAAAGTTGTATATGCAGAGCTGTCACCTAGGTGTGTCTGTGCAACGCGGGAGCTCAGGATCCTCCTACATCATCTTCCCTAATTGGCCCACCCTGGTTTTTTGTTTACTTTTAAAGAATTTGCACATTATTTCTGATACTGACCTAGTCTTCTCAACAACACTTATCGAATAAATCCATGTTTCCTCCAGTGATGGGAGATTGCAGCTTGTATCACATACTAAACACATGTGTGTGTTTGGACCAATTTCTGGCTCCATTCAGTTCCCTTCACTCGTCCAAAGTGAGGTCAGTGCATCACTGTTTATTAATGGCAGCTTTTTAATGTTTCTGTATCTTGTCCTTATCCTCTCTGCGCTGTTCATATTCAGATTTTTCCTGACTTTGCTTCACATATTTTATGAACATTAGAATGATTTGGGTAGATTAAAGAGACTTTTTTCAATTGGGAATCATGCTCAATTCAGAGACGAGTTAAGAGAGAAAAACAGGACCTCTTTGCAAAATTAACTTATCCTGAAAAAAGGGTGTGCCTTTTCATTTTTTCAAATCTTTTGTATGTGTCAGGCGCACTATTTAAAATTCAAAAGGGACAATGGACATACGAGGAGGAGCCTCCCGTCCAGCCATGTTCCCGAGCCACCAACGCCTTCTCCCACAGGGAATCTCTGTTGTTTCCTGCATGTGCAGCAGAGATTTTAAGCTTATTTAACATTTAAACAATTCTAGTGGGCTTGTTCCTGCCCCCTTTCTACACACACACACACACACACACACACACACAATTTGTGTTATGCCTCCATCCACACTTAGCACATCTTCATAATCTTTTCCTATAAGAAACAAAGAACCTTCTCATTTCTATCTGCAAAGTCCCCACTGTGGGAACAAACCACCACATATTTACTTACTCTTCGTAAATGGTAGAAATTTAAGCTATTTTCTAGCCTTTTACTATTACATGCAGGGCTGCTTTAAATCTGTATATGCGTCATTTCTCATGTGTGTGAGTGTATCTTAAGATATGTCTGGAAGTTGGGGCGCCCGGGTGGCTCAGTGGGTTAAGCCTCTGCCTCCAGCTCAGGTCATGATCTCAGGGTCCTGGGATTGAGTCCCGCATCGGGCTCTCTGCTCAGCGGGGAGCCTGCTTCCCCCCATCTCTCTGCCTGCTTGTGATCTCTCTCTCTCTCAAATAAATAAAAAAAATCTTAAAAAAAAAATGTCTGGAAGTAGAATTGCTAAGTCCCAGTACACACAGGTCTGTGACTCAGAGAGATTTGACCTCCGTGGAGGTTGTACCAATTTCTGCTCTTATCTTGTGTCAGTGTCTGTGTCCACACACCCTTGTGAACACATTGTATCATCAAACTTCTTGTTCTTTACTAATCTTAAAGGTGAAAAAATCTCCAATTGGTTCTAATTTGTATCAGTTATTATTAGGTTTAGCATAAACTTTTAAGAAATTCTTATACTGCTGTTTTTGATGAATTTCCTGTTCACATTTCTATTTTTTCCTACTGAATTTTTTCCTTATGGTAAAAGCCTCCAAAAACCAGTATTGTGGAATTAAGCTTTCTGTAAAATAAATTATACACCTTTCCCTGTTTTGAATTACTGTGGTTGGTATATATAGTAGTTTAACTTTTATAGTTGAATTCATTGTTTTCATAGGGCTTTCCTGTTTTACACACTACTTAGAAAGACTTTCTCTACTTAAATATATTCTCCTAGCCACCTTGTCACCAGGCAGGTTCTCATTTAAAAAAATATTACAAAATATTTCAACATTAAAAAGTAGAGTAACATATTTAAAAATATATATATACTCATCACCAGATTTAATAAATGTTAATATTTTGTTGTCTGCTTTATATATTTACTTTAAAAAACAAAATGAGGATAGTTCCCTTTGAAGGTCTCCCCAGTACACCTCCGTCCCCTGCCCCCAAGAACCATTTTCAAGAAGTTGGCTGGGGTGTGGTTTTCTTGGTCAGATTCCTTAATTTTGAGAACAGAGAACCCCAACCCCCCTAGCTAGTTGAAGCAGAAGGGATTTATCAGTGGAAGGACCTCTTGAAGAAACAGAGTCTTGCCTGAGTTTCCCAGAGAGTCTCCCTAAAGCCATGCTTCAGGCTGGGCTGGGCTGGCCGGCCAGGTCCGCTGCTGTGGCCCCAGAGCCTTGCTCTCATGTGCCACAGTCAGAAGTCCGTGGCAGCCGCTGGTGCGGAGCGCCATTCCTGACACGCAAAACGCAGGCCTCCGCGTGCTTCTCTCCCTTCTGACTCACTTCTAAACCCAGAATCTCGTGCAGTTGTGCCGGACCGGTGATCCTAAACTAGATACAGAAATGTAGGCATGAGGGAGTTTGGCGGGAAAGCTTTTGGCGCTCGACCACATGTGGACACGGAGACCGTGGTGTTGCACAAGCTGACTCGCAGTGTTTGTCAACGGCCCCCACATTTTAATGCTCCCACCATTACGTTTTCCACGAACAACAGTGTATTGTCTTGGGTATTCAAAAAATTGAGCTGACCGGTGTCCTATTACAATGTAGCCTGTTCGTTCAGTGTTGTTCTTACGCGTTTTCCCAGTTGACATCTCTAGCTCTCCTTTATTCTTTTTAACTGCTGTACACAGTACACGAATTCATTACTTGTTAGTGTGCAATCACTTACGGTACAGTTGGCTGGCTTAAAACATTTGGTATCTCGAGTTCTGTGGGTACAATCCAAGAGTGGCTCTTGAGCTGGGTTGTCGGGCTCAGGGTCCCTCCTGAGGCTGTCATCAAAGTGTCTCCTGGGCTGTGGTCCCATCCGAAGACCCGACTGTGGCAGATTGTTTCCAACACATTGTGTGGTTGCTAGCAGCACGATTCCCTTCCGTCACAGCTGTGGGCTGGAGGATACCCTCACTTCCTTGCCACGTGGACTTCTCCATGGAGCAGCTCACAACAGAGTAGCTTGCCTCATCAGAGCAACAAGTAAGAACAAGAGGGTGTGTGCAAGATGGATATCACTGTCGGTAATGGTTCAAGTATTCACCGCAATTCAGATCCCCTAGAATCCCAGGATGTGGCCTTATTTGAAAATGGAGTCTTTGCAAGTGGAATTAATTAAGGATTGTGAGATGAAATTTTTGAAATCAGAGTGGGACCTAAATGACTGGTTTCCTTCTGAGGAGAGGTCACACTGATACACAGAGGCCGCATGAAGATAGAGGCAGAAATTGGAAGGAGGCATCGATGAGCCAAGGAATGCTAAGGATTGTGGGCAATTACCAAGAGCTAGGAGAAAGGCGTGGGATGGTTAGAACCTACATAAGGAACCACCTTGTCAACAGCTTGATTGCAGATCAAGGCCCCAGAATTATGAGAAAACAAATTGCTGCTGTTTTAAGCTACCCATTTGGGGTCACTTTTTAGGGCAGCCCTAGGAGAATATTGTCTTTTGTTAGCCACATCTTAGAAGTGGCACGCCATCATTTTTGCCTTACATTATCGGTTAGAAGCAAACTACTAGGTCTGTCCCGAAGTTGTGGGTCCCAAGGGGCAGGGACCATGAGGAGAAAGTGTCTCCAGCAATACAGCACGGTCTGGGTGTGAAGTCACAATCTCTTCATCCCTTCTCCTACTAAGGACATTCGGATGGTTGCTACTCTTTCACCGTGACAAAATCCGAGTGTAAAGATCCCTAAATGTATCTTTTTGTGCACAGTGGCAAATTTCTCTGGGATCTAGAAGTAAAATCACTGAATTGAGAAACTGTAGTGGGTATTTCCAAATTGCTTTCTGTTGTGGTTCTTAACCTCCTACACAGAAGTTTGAAAGTTTGCATTTTCTCATCTCCTCTTCAACACTTGGTATTGTCAGATGCTAAAAACTTGTGAATCTGAAGGATCTAAAATATCTTGGGGTTTTGGGACACCTGGGTGGCTCAGTTGGTTAAGCAGCTGCCTTCAGCTCAGGTCATGATCCCAGCGTCCTGGGATCGAGTCCCACATCAGGCTCCTTGCTCAGTAGGGAGCCTGCTTCTCCCTCTGCCTCTGCCTGCCTCTCTGTCTGCCTGTGCTCACTCTCTCTGACAAATAAATAAATAAAATCTTTAAAAAAAAAAAATACCTTGGGGTTTTGCCCTTACGGACTTCTAGGCATTCTTTCTATATTTTGCTTATGAATTTGTTACTTCTGTAGGTTCCCTCTCAACCTGTGGTACCACTAGCACCGCGGATCTTTAGTCTAGTGTGAGGTGGATGCTGTGTGCTTGTGCTTATTTCTGTCTGTCTTATTCAATTTATTTTTCCATTTACCTCTTACAGGTTGCATTACATTTTCTTTTTTAAAAAGATTTATTTGAGATCGTGTGAGAGTGTGCAAGGCAGGGGGAGAGAGACTCTCCAGCAGACTCCGTGCTGAGCGCAGAGCCTGATACAGGGCTTGATCTCACGACCCTAAGGTCATGACCTGAGCTGAAACTGAGCCTGACGTTCAACCGCATGAGCCACCCAGATTTGCCCCATTATACTTTATTTCTTCACTTAGCTTTCCTTTTAGTAATTTTAAAATCCCATATTCTTCTATTCCTTTGACAATTTCCCTTAACTTCCGGGTAATCATACTGAAAGTCTGTAATAAACATCTCTTTGGTCCTCTGCAACACTTAACTTAGCCTGCTGCATACCTGCCCCTCCTGATTATACACTTTTATTTCTGCCCCACTCGACGTACTTACTTAGCCTTGCCCAGATGTTTACCAGTTTCTTTACCTTTGCTTTCATAACCGAGCTCTTTCTGGACTCGTTGGAGAGAAGTCTGTCTTTCAGCATTTCTTTCCATGGGGTCTGTTTATGATGAGCTGCGTGCATGTCTAAAATTGTCTGTACTCCACCACCTCACTCTTGAGCGATAGTTCAGTTCGGTATGTGATTCTCGGCTGACAGTTTCCTTCCATACTTCGAAGAGGTTATTCCTAAGTCTTCTGGCCCTGGTGGCCAAGGAGTGACCGCAGGCTAACACTAGTTCCCTTGTAAGTGCTCTGGCTTTTCTCATGACTGTTAGGCTTTCCTCTTGGAGCTCCGCACTGTGCTGTGTAGATGGATTTTTTCCTCTGCTACTTGGGGTTCAGGGTACCCTTTAAATCTGAGGGACTCTCAGGCTTTCTTTAGTTAGTGCCTCTCCCACTGATCTCCTAGTTCAGATATATTTTGAAGCATTTCATTTAACGTTCCATATTTTAATTTTGCTTTAATTTAAAACCTCCGTGCTGCATGGATTGTGACTTCTATTCAATGACTATATTCTTCTTATCTAGAATGCCCATTAGGTTCTTTCTCAAATCTACCTATTTTTAAAACTACCTTGGTTTACCTTATGGTTTCTATTGCTGCTTTTCTCCCTTGAAACACGTTAGGCACACTCCCCGTGGAGTTCCGGGTGGTGTCGCACGCACTGCTCTCTCTACTTCCTGATGGTTGAGTCGCTCGTGGAAGTCATTTCCCTTTTCTTTCTTTTCTTTTCCTAGAGGGGAGGAGAGGAGAGGGCTTTCTCCCACCTTGGTCCCCAATTACCAACCTAGGTCAAATGTCTTCACATGGGGTTTATAAAGGGACTTCTGAGGAACCAGCCCTGACAGCTTTGAATGGGAACGAAGTGGTGAGAAGTTTTCAACATATTCATTCATCTGTCATTTTGTGACCCTGAAAAAGTCATTTAACGATTAAGACACCTTTATATTACAGAGAAGATTATTTTAAGTATAATGAGACTCCAAAGAAAAGGTGACACATGATTTCTTAAAAACAAATAGTTTAATTTCATTTTTGGGAAAAAATACAACTTTAAAATGAAACGACAAGCATTTGACATTGTCATCCTGTGTCATTTTTTACGGTACGACACTTACTCAAAATGTGAAGATATAGAACCTTTATAAATTTCTGGAATCAAAGACTCCCACTTCAGATGAAAACAGATCGGTATAAAATGTTAGTTCACTAAATACTCCATTTTTGTTCTTTCATAGGGAATATCTTATAGAAATGTACTATAAAATAAGGCAGATTTATGGGAATTCAATTATAAAATTTTAGGGAAAAAGTGTTAGGTCTTAATTTTGCTGACCTTGGGGAGACCCTGCAAAGCGCATCAGCTGACCAGAGTTCCAGGGCTCTGCTTTCTATACAGACGAGCTGCTCTCCTCCAGGGCTTCAGACTCAGGCTCTCCCCCAAGACCGCTTTTCCCAATTAGCATCAATCAGAAAAGAGTCTAACATACACAAATATTTCTGTAGTGCAGTAAAAAGGTGTCATTTTATATTTTAATTTGCATTACGAAAATAAGTCTGTACACCAAGTAATACATATTTAATGAATGTGAATCATGTAAATTTAGTCATGGCCTTTAACGTTGGCTTTGGCTTTGAATATCTCAGGATTCATAGAAAATATTGAACTTCTAATAAAATAAATAAAACATTTTCATAGCTGATATTAATCAACTTCAACATTTCTTTGTACTTAATAATCAACTTCAGAATTTCTTCCGTCCTTCTCACTGGCTGCTGGGCCCGAGGGCGCGGTCCGGGTCAGTAGTGTTCCAGAGCCCGCGCCGCTCCTTCTCGGAGGAGGAGGTCCTCGAGTCCTAAAGCTCCGGCCGAGGGTGGGGACAGGGTTTGCAACAGGACATTGTCCGGCAGGAAATCCCTCCCCGGCGGAGGGGGCCCCTCTGGGCTGGCGGGGAGGCAAGTCTGTGCCAGCTGGCTCTCCGCGACTGTGCCAAGACCCCTGCCGCAGGCCCCGTAGGGCGGACCGGGTCGCACTTGGTGGCAACGGCATCGCATGGTGGCTACAGAAGGTCGGCGATGGCCCCAGGTGCTTTCACGGGCTCTGCAGACCTGGCACTGTTCGGCCTAATGCTGCGAGGGCCCCGGGGCTGCGGCCGCCTCAGGAATTTCCACCGAGCCGAGGGCCAAAGCTCCCGGCCGGCGGGGCTGCGCGCTACTCGGGGGGCGGCCGGAGGCTCCGCAGCTTCATTTCGTCCAGTCCTTTCCAGTATTTAAAGTTGTTGTCAAGATGCTGCATTAACTCAGGCAGGTCTACAAAGGCTGGAGAAAAGACAGGGATGTGGTCTCCCTCCCAGCCGCAGGGGACTTCGGGCTAAGGGGCGGCGCTCTGCGGGGCCGGGGCAGGTGCGTCCCGCGACACAAGCCTCCCGCGGCTCCCGGCTCCGGCCCAGCCTCACCCGGAGCCGCACCGGGGGCCGCACCGGGGGCCGCACCGGGCGCCGCCAGCTCCGGCAGGGGCCCCAGCGCGGACGGAATCTGCTGGAGCCTTTCATCAGCTCCGGGTGGGGGGGGGGGTCAGGAGGGCAGCGGAGCCCCCGGCCCATGGCCCTGCCCGGCTCCCTGGACTCCCCCTGCCCTGCGTCCCCCCTCCCCCGCGGGGCACCCGCACCGGTCCTCGCGGGCAAGGGGAGCTGCAGCCGTGAGCAGGGGAGGGGCGGGAGGGGCAGGAGGAGCCCCTGGGCCTCCGGGGGCCTCGGGGAAGGCACGGTCCTCCTCCTCCGTCCTCCTGGAGAGTCTAAGCCCCCAGACCCATCCTGGGGCCAGCCCCGCTGTGGCTCGTGCCCGTGGGGGGCGGCGGCCGCGGCAGCTCTTACCGTCCCAAGCGTCAAACATGTCGGTGATGAAGTAGTCGATGAAGGAGATCTGGGACTTGGGGATGCTGCAGGTGTTTCTGTCAAAAACCGGCATCACCACGGGTAAGTCCTGCCGCTTCTCCTCATCCGTCTGCAAAGCAGAGAACGCCGGAGAATTAGGAGACTCCAGTGTCCGGCTCTGCTTCCTCGGGAGCGGCCGGGAGCTCGTGGGGAGCAGCGACCGGTGCTCGAGCCACACAGCAGGTTCCCTGCGCAGCTCTCCTCCCCGGCCCGGGAAGCCTCTTGTGGAAGCGGCTCCGTGAGCCCCCGAGGCCCCTGCAGCAGGTGCACGCGGGTGGGGGGCACCACCACCGCCTCGGGGGGCTTCCGTGCAGCCCGGAGCCGGCCCGCAGCGCTGGGGAAGAAGCATGGAGGGGCCGCTGCTCGCCTCAGGTCAGTTGTTTAATTGAAAAAGTTCTAACACACCTGAGACCCCTGAGGTGAAGAAACAACACAGATGAGCACGTTTGTGTACGTCAGACTCTTCCAGACCGTCTTTAGGATTCCAGAGATTTGCAAAAAAATGAAAATAAACCTGCCCCCCCCCACCCAGGACCTTAATTTTATCTTGAAAGAGATAAGGGAAGGACGCCTGGGGGGCTCAGTGGGTTAAAGCCTCTGCATTCGGCTCAGGTCATGATCTCAGGGTCCTGGGATCGAGCCCCGCATCGGGCTCTGCTCCACGGGGAGCCTGCTTCCTCCTCTCTCCCTGCCTGCTTCTCTTGCCTACTTGTGATCTCTGTCAAATAAATAAATAAAATCTTTAAAAAAAAAAAAAGGGAGCTCCTTTTCTAAACTAAGGTCTTGCTTTCACCACAGTGTCCTGGAGAAAACGGTGAGGGGAACCACAGTGACGCAGGAAGGCTTCCTGGAGCCCCTGAAGGTCACTAGTCACACGAGGGGCAGGGGACTCGAGTCAGAGCACAGGGTAAGTAAGGTGGGCACTGGCTCGGTGGGCAGCCCAAAAGGAACCGTGAGGGGGGTGGTGACCGAAGGCCCTGGGGTCCCGGGGAGCCATCTGGAGGGGACGTCCTCTTGGCTCTGGCACCAGGTCATCCTTCCCGACCATCTAAGCAGCTCCCCAGGGCCGGGGTGGGGGTGCAGGTGGCTAGAGGCCCAGGGGAGGCGGGGAAGGAGAGCACCGGGGCTGCTCTATCAGGCCAGATGGGGGGGGGGGATGGACCGTAGGGTGGGTGTGGGAAGGGGCTTGGTTGGGGTGTAGTGGGCGCTGGGCTCGGGGGCAGGGCTGAGGACAGAGGAGGACAGATCCCAGGTTCAGCAAGACCAAAGGAAAACTCCTCTCGGGTGGAGGAGCTGGTCCCACCCCACCACCTGCTCCCCAGAAGTGCTGCTGACTTTAAAACAACCATCTTACATTTGCTCAAAGAGCTAAAGGAAAACATGACGAACGTCTAAAGGAAATTAGGAAAATGATGTATGAGCCACATAAGAATAGCAACAAAGAGAAAGAAGTTATAAAAAGGACCTAAACAAATTCTGGAAGCTAAAAAATACAAAGAAAGATTTGAAAAATGCACTGGAGAGATCCAACAGCAGCTGTGAGCAGGGGGAAGAGAAAAACAGCGACAAGTCGGAAGACCGCGCATTTGAAATTCTTGAGTCTAAGGAGGAGAAAGCAAAAAGACATGAAGAGAAGTGACAGGAGTCTAAGGGACTTACGGGACATTATCAAATGGATCGATACATGCATTATCAGAGTCCAGCCAAGAGAACGCAGCAGAGGGTATCGGAAGAAACAGCCCCAAACCACCACCACGTGAGGGAAGGCCTACACCTGTGACACCAAGAAGCCAGCCAACTCCAGATAAAAGCCCGAAGACCCTCATCGCTACACGTTATGGCCAAACTGTCAGCAGCCAAAACCAAAGAATCTTAATAGCAGTAAGAGAAAAATGACTTGTTCCGAGAAATTCTCCATAAGATGCTGAGCTGACTTCTCAGGAGAAGCCTGGGACGCCTGTAGACAGGGAAAGAAATGATGCAAAGAAGACAGACCGGTCACCAACTGAGAATTCTGTATCTGGCAAAGCTGTTCTTCAAAACCAGGTGGAAATGCAGGCGCTCCCAGATAAGCAAGTGGAGAGGACTGGTCAGTACCGGCTCTGGAGGGAGTGAAGAAGCCGGACAGTAACTCCAGGTCCTACGAAGATCTGACAGCCTCCAGCAAAGGTCAACACACAGGCAAATGCACAAACATACGAAGCAATATTACTATAATTTTGGTGTGTAATCCCACTATTTTCTTTTTTGTGTTTTAAAAAAGATTTTACTTATTAGAGGGAGAGAGAATGAGAGGGAGAGAGCAGGAGAGGGGAGAAGTCAGAGGGAGAAGCAGACTCCCAGCTGAGCAGGAAGCCTGATGTGGGACTCGATCCTGGGAATCTAGGATCATGACCTGAGCCGAAGGCAGCTGCCCAACCAAGCCACCCCGGAGCCCCCGGTTCCACTCTTTTCTACAGGATTTAAAAGACATGCATAAGAATTACCCCATTGATGGATATGTAATATGGCAATATATCAACCTGTGACATCAAAGTAGGCTGGGGGACAGACGTACAAGAGGTCGTATGTATGACTGAAGTTGGTATCAATTTAAAATAAATTGCTTCACGTTAAGATGCTGTAGTACCATGCTCACTGCAAAAATCCAGAATACTTACACACAGAAGGGAGTGAGGGAATCAAAGGTGTCACTACAAAAGAATCAAACACAAGGGCAGGCAGTGATGGGGAACAGGAAAGACAACACCAACAACAAGCTGTAAGACATCAAGAAAACAAATGGCAAAAGTAAGTCCTTCTTCATCAGTAAGTATTTTAAATGTAAGTGGTTTAAACTCCCCAAGCAAAAGGCAGAGCTGGCAGGATGGACAAACACCCAACCCGGCTCTGGTCTGTCTGCCAGAGGCTTTCATCAGGTAGCAAGACACAACAAGCAGGTTGAAAGGATGGAAAAAGGTATTCCAAGAATAAACCACTAGATTGCTGAGGAGGTCATGCTACTATCAGAAAACCGGTTTTTAAGTCAAAAACAGAGAAAGATACTATGTATTGATAAACAGTTAATTTATCAAGAAGATGCAACAACTGTAAGCCTATCTACACTAAACATCTGAGTCCAAACTACATGAAGAAAACACGGACGGAGCTGGAGGGAGAAACAGATACTCCTACAATAATAGTTGAAGACTTTAATACCGCACTTTTGATAATGGATAAAACAGGTCAATAAGGGATCAAGGACTCTAATAATACAACCAATGGGACCTCCCATTAAGAGAACATTCATCCAGCAACACTTAGGATACGTAATTTTTTCCAAGCGTAAGTGGCACATTCTCCGAGATAAAATGTAGGTTCAGCCACAAAACAAGCCCTAATAAATATTTTAAAAATTAGAATAATACAAAGTACTTATTCTACTTGGAATGCAACTGGAAATCAATAGGAAGTAACCTGGAAAATTCACAAACATGTGGGAATCAAATACTCTTACCCAAGGAGCCAAAGAAGAAATCACAAGGAAAATGATAAAATACCTTGAGGAAAATGGAAATGAAAACACAACATCTAGAAAGTTATGGGATGAGATAAAAGTAGGGCTGACAGGGAAATTTATGGCTGTTAAGTACCTACATTAAAAAGAAAACTCTCAATTTAACAACCTAATTTTACACCTTACTTGAAAAAGAATACACTGAACTCAAAGTCTGCAGAGGTAAAGAAATCACAGGCTAGAGCAGAGGTAAGTAAAACAGAGAAAATCAACAAAACCAAAAGCCAGGTCTCTGAAAAGATTACAACACAATTGAAAAATCTTTACTAGATAGACTAAGGGGAAAAAAAGGTTCATATTAGTAATATAGTAATAAGTAAATATAGTAATATATATATAGTAATATATATAATATTATATAATATAATATATATATAATATTATATAATATAATATAATATAATATATATAAGTAATATATATATAGTAAATATAGTAATATAGCAATAAGAAGTAAAAGTTGGACAAAATAACAAGGAAAAAAAGGGACATAACTACCCATTTTACAGGAAAAAAAAAGGATTGTAAGGGGATACTGTGAACAGTTGTACCACAACAAAATGGGTAACATAGATGAAATTAACATTCTTTGAAACCTACAACCTACTAAGACTCAATTATGAAGGAAGGAGAAGCTGAGTAGACCTGTAACTAGTAAGGATGTTCAGCCCACTAATCAAAAACCTCCCAACAAAGAAAACCCCCGAACCAGATAGCTTCACTGGTGAATTCTACCAAACTCTTAAACCGAATTACCACCAATCCTCCTTAAACTCTTCCAAAAAATTGGAGAAGAGGACACCTCCTAATTCAACTGAGAAGGGGAGCATTACCAATAGCAAAGCTTGGCAAAGACAGGGCAAGAAAACTACAGATCAATATCTGATAGGAAAATCCTCAACAAAATAGCAGACAGAATCCAGCAGCACATGAAAGGATCATACGCCACGACTAAATGCGAGAGTCCAGTAATGCAAGGATGGCTCAGTCTAAAATCAGCTGAGGTGATACAGCACATTAGAACAGTGAAGGAAAACGAAACACGTGATCATTGGATCTTATGTGTGTTTTACCATGCGTGCACGCACACACACACACACAACCCTCCTGCTAAACTGCTTCCAAGGAGGTTGTAGCATTTGCACACCTGTTACAGATGATGAATCCTAGGTGCCCCACATCTTCGGGAACATGGTGTTTTCAGTCTTTGAAACTTCCGGACACTTGAGTGGCTGTAGTGGTTTCCCCTGTGGTTCTAGCATCTGCTTCCCTGATGACTAATGACGTTCAGCACTTCTCATAAGCTTCTTGGCTATTCATACATATCCTTTTGTGACGTGTCTGTTAAAATACTTGGCCATTTTAAATGAGGTGGTTTGTCTTTTTATAAATGAGCTGTCATTTCTCATATATCCTGACTGAGCCATTGGCCGGGACTTGTGGGTGTTTTCCTACAGGGGCTTGCTGTGTGCAGATGAGCACAATTCCTGAATTTGGGTTCTCATTTCCCAAATTTTCTTTTTATGGTGGTGGTTTTCTGTAACTACAAAATATGTGTCCGTTTCTAAATGACCAAATTAGGATATTCTCCTGTGTTTTTCTTCAAAAGCTTTACGGTTTGAGGTTTTATATTTAGATCCACGATCTGCTGTGAAACAGTATTCCTCTGGTATGAGGTAGAAGTTGTGGTTCTTTTGTTGGGTAGAAATGTCTAAGTATTCGAATACCACTTGCTGAAAACCATTTTCCTTTCCGCACTGATTACATAGACGTGGTCTACTTCTGAGACCTTTGTGTTCTCCTCCATCCATGTACCTGACCTCTTTATGCGAGCACCGCACCGGCGCGATTATTTTAAGTTCTGAAGACTGTGAAAACTGTGAATTTTCCAACTTTTTTCAAGTTTGCTTTGCTTATTCAAGGTCCTTCACCTTTCCATATAAATTTTGGAATCAGTCTGTCAGTTTCTACAAAAAAAAAAAAAAAAAAAAAACAACCCAGAACTCCCAGTGCTGCCCTCCAAACAACAAGACCGCCCCATTGGGATTTTGACTGTAACCGCACTGATGTACACATCAATTCGGAGAAAACTGTACCTTCACAACAGTGAGCCTTCCAGTCTGTACAGCTGGTACACCTCTGCAGATGTTCAAGTGTTTCTTTAATCTCTCAGAAATATTTTGTGGTTTTCAGTGTAAAGGACTAGACTTTTTATTAATTGGTTCCTGGATTTTTTTTATTACTATGTAAATAGGATTAGGTTTTTAGTTTCATTTTCTAATTGTTTTTGGCTAGTACAAAAATTCTATATATTTGTGTGTCTTAGGACCTTCTGTCTTAGGGCCTTGCTAAATAAAATCCTTGTGAATGCTATTGTTTTGCACACTCCTTAGAGCTTTCCATATAAAAAAACCATGTCATCTGCAAAGAGGAAAAAACTTTATCTTCTTGTACTTTTTTTCTCTTGCTTTATTGCAATGGCTAGGGCAGCCAGTTCAAGGTTCAGCAGTGGTGGTACCCTTCCTTTTTTTCCAGTCTTGGGAATGTAGTCAATATTTTACCATTAAATATAATGTCAGCTATAAGTTTCTGTAGATGTCCCTTTTAAAGTAAGTTCCCTTCTATTTCCTGGTTTGCTAAGTGTGTTTTTGATGAATGAATGTTGAATTTCATCAGCTGGCCTTTCTGTAGCTACTGAAATAATCGTGTTTTCTTCTTCTCCTTTAATTGGGGATGGAGATTATAATTCTTGATTTTTCTGATATTAAACTGACCTTGTATTCTTGGGGAAAAAACTCCAATTTATGGTGATATAGTATCTTCTTTATATACTATTGAATTAAGTATTTCTGCATCTATGTTCATGAAGATAATGGACTGTAATTTGCTCCAGTATTATCTTTATCAGATTTAGATATCAGAATGATAATGGCTTCATAAAATGAGTTGGGAAGTGTTTCTATCCCCTCTTTTTTTTTAAAAAGCAGGTGCCATACCCAATGTGGGGCTTGAACTCATGACTCTGAGGCTGAAGAGTTGCGTGCTCTACTGAGTGAGACAGCCAGTTACCCTCCCTGCTCCTGCCTCTATCTTTTGATACAATTTTATAAGACTGGTGTTATTTCTTCCTTAAATGTTTGATAGGATTCCTCAGTGAAACCATCTGGGCCTAGAATTTGCTTTGTGGGAAAATCTTTAACAGTAAATTTTGAGAAATGATTTAATATAGGACTTTTCAGGTGGTTGTTTTGTTGATTTGGGTAAATTGTAGTTTTGGTTTTTTTAAAGATTTATTTATTTGTCAGAGAGAGAGCACGCGAAAGCGAGCACGTGCACACAAGCAGGAGGAGAGGCAGGCAGAGACAGAGAAGCAGGCTCCCCACCGAGCAAGGAGCCTCATGCGGGACTTGATCCCAGGACCCTGGGATCACGACCCAAGCCGAAGGCAGCGGCTTAACCAACTGAGCCACCCAGGCGTCCCTAAACTGTAGTTTTTAAGGCATTTAAGTTGTCAAGTTTTTTGGTACCTTAAAAAATTATACTTCTAATATCTGTAAGATTTATTATGTTAATACCTCTTTCATTACTAATATTGGTAATTTGTATTCTTTTTTCTTGATAATTCTAGTTAGATATTGGGAAATTTTATTTTCTCAATCAACTTTTGGCTGTGTTAATTTGTTTTCTCCATTTTCTCATTTTTTGCTCTTAAATATTATTTCTTTCCTATATGCCTTGTCTTTTCTAGTTTCTTAAAGTGAAATCTAAGTCATTAACTTTAAGGTTTTTCTTCTCTATTTTCTTTCTTTCTAAAGATTTTATTTATTTATTTGACAGAGAGAGAGATCACAAGTAGGCAGAGAGGCAGGCAGAGAGAGAGGGAGAAGCAGAGTCCCCACTGAGCAGAGAGCCCGATCCCAGGACCCAGAGATCATGACCTGAGCCGAAGGCAGAGGCTTTAACCCACTGTGCCATCCAGGTGCCCCTCTTCTCTATTTTCATTTTATTTTTGTCATCATTTTAAGTGTAGTCTTTAATCCTCAACCCCCTATGTCCCCCACCCGCCTCCCCTTTGTTAACCATCAGTTTGTTCTCTATTGTCAAGTGTCTGTTTCTTGCTTTGTCCCTCCCTCTTTTTTTCCTCTGCTCATTTGTTTCTTAAATCCCACAGACAAGTGAGGTCATATGGGATCTCTCTTTTTCTGACCGGCTTATTTTACTCAGCACTATACTATCTAGCTCTCTCGATACTGTTGCGAATGGTAAGATTTCATTTTTTATGGCCAAGTAATATTCCACTGTGTGCACCACACCTTCTTTATCCAGTGCTCTGTCGACGGACACCTGGGCTGCTTCCATCACTCGGCTACTGTAGAGAATGCTGCTACAAACACAGAGGTGCAAGTATCCTTTTAAATCAGTGTTTTTGTGTTTTATGGGTAAATATCCAGTAGCGCAACTCCTGGATGGGGAAGAAGTTCTGTTCTTCATTTTTTTGTGGACCCTTGGACTGTTCTCCGCAGAGCCCGCGCCAGTCCGCATGCGCACCCACCGTGCACGAGGCACCCTTCCCTTGTCCTTCACTCCCTCACCGACGTTTGTGGTTTCTTGTGTTCTGATTTTAGCCATTCTGACAGGTGTGAGGTGACCCCTCGTTGTAGGTTTGATCTGCATTTCCCGGGTGATGTGCGATATTGAGCATCTTCTCATGTGCCCTGGCCGTGTCTGTATGTCATCTTTGGAGAAATGTCTCTTCATGTCTTCTGGCCATTTTCAAACTGCATTATTTGATTTTGGGGATATTTTGAGTTGTATCAGATTTCCATGTATTTTGGATACTAACCCTTTATCAGATATGTCATTTGCAAATATCTTCTCCCATTCTGTAGGTTGCCTTTTAGTTTTATTGTTTCCTTTCCTGTGTAGAAACATTTTATTTTAATGCCTCAGGAGACATCTAGAAAAATATTTCTGTGGATGATGTCACATTACCGCATGTGCTCTCTTCAAGGATTTTTATGGTTTCAGGTCTCACATTTAGGTCTTTAATTCATTTTTTGAGTTTTATTTTTTGTGTGTGGTGAAGGAAAGTGGTCCAGTTTCGTTCTTTCACTTGTGGCCGTCCAGTTTTCCCAACAACTTTTGTTCAAGAGTCTTTGTCCCATTATATCTTCCTGGGTTTTCTGCTCTCTTCCATTGATCTATGTGTCCTTTTTACTGCAATACCATTCTGTTTTAATTACTACCACTCTGTACTAGAACTTGATATTTGGAACCATGACACCTCCAGTTCTTCCTTTTTCAAGACTGCTTTGGCTAGTCAGGATCTTTTGTGGGTCCATATGAAGTTTAGGGTTGGTGGTTCTGGTTCTGTGAAAAATGCTGTTGATAATGGAATGGGGATTGCCTTAAATCTGTAGATTGCTTTGGGTAGTCCAGACATTTTAACAATATTTGTTCTAATTCATGAGCATGGAGTGTCTTTCCATTTCTTTGTGTCATCTTGAATTTCTTTCACCAGTGTTTTGTAGTTTCCAGAGTACAGGTCTTTCACCTCTTCAGATAAATTTATTCCTAGATGGTTTTTTTTTGTTGTTGTTGTTAAGATTTTATTTACTTGACAGACAATCACAAGTAGGCAGAGAAAGAGAGGAGGAAGCAGGCTGTTCGCAGAGCAGAGAGCCCAATGTGGGGCTCGATCCCAGGACCCTGACCTGAGCCGAAGGCAGCGGCTTTAACCCACTGAGCCACCCAGGTGCCCCTCCTAGGTATTGTTTTTAGTGCATTTGTAAATGGGACTGTTTTGTCATCTGACCCAGGAATTATTAAGAAGTGTGTTGTTCAAGTTACAAATATTTGGCATTGACCTAGTACCCTATTATTACTGAGTTCTGACTTAATTCCACTGTGGCTACAGAATATATTGTGTATGATTTCGGGTCTTTTAAATTTACTGAATAACTTCTGTGTCCCCAGCATATGATGTGTTTAGTAGATGTCCTGCCAGTTAGGGTGTATATCTGTTCTTACCAGTATTTCAATCTGGACGTCCCATCAGTTACTGAAAGAGGGTGTTAATATCCACCCACGACTACAGAATTGGCTACTTCTCTGTCAGTTTGGCTTCATTTGTGTTTTAGGTGTGTTATCAAGTGTACGCACGTTTATGATTACTGTTTTCCTACAGAACTGACCCTTTCTCAGTTTCTCTCTTGTAACATTTTCTGTCTTGAGGTTTGAGATCAGTGTAGCCACTCCAAGTCTTTCTATATTTACAACTTGTGTGATAAATCTTTCTCCATCCATTTCTGTCTTTGCATGTATCCGTTCCTTGTATTTTGTGTCTTTTGTGGACTGCATGTAGTTGGTTTAAAAAAAATCCAATCTGGGGCACCTGGGTGGCTCAGTGGGTTAAAGCCGCTGCCTTCGGCTCAGGTCATGATCCCAGGGTCGTGGGATCGAGCCCCGCATCGGGCTCTCTGCTCTGCGGACAGCCTGCTTCCTCCTCTCTCTCTGCCTCTCTGCCTACTTGTGATTTCTGTCTATCAAATAAATAAATAAAATCTTTAAAAAAAAAAATCCAATCTGATGATCTCTTACTTAGTGTTTAGTCCACTAACATTTAATGTAAGTCTTGATGTGATTAGTGGTAGAGCTACCATTTTACCTTTTTCCTCTTGTTTGTTCCTGTTTCTCCTTTCTGCCACTTTTGTCTATTTTAATATATCTTAGCATTCCATTATAATGTCTTAACGTTTAAACAACACTAATTGCTCTACGGATTACCTTATGTATCCATGACTTTTCAGTCTATTGAGCTAATTTTTTTTCTAAAGGTTATATTTATTTGACAGAGATCACAGGTAGGCACAGAGGCAGGCAGAGAGGAGGATGCAGGCTCCCCGCTGAGCAGAGAGCCCGACGTGGGGCTTAATCCCAGGACCCTGGGATCATGACCTGAGCTGAAGGCAGAGGCTTTAACCCACTGAGCCACCCAGGCACCCCTGAGCTTTTTTTTTTTTTTTTTTTAAGATTGATTTATTTGACAGATCACAAGTAGGCAGAGAGGCAGGCAGAGAGAGAGGAGGAAGCAGGCTCCCCACTGAGCGGAGAGCCCGATGTGGGGCTCGATCCCAGGACTCTGGGACCATGACCTGAGCCGAAGGCAGAGGCTTTAACCCACTAAGCCACCCAGGGGCGCCATATTGATCTAATTCTTGTAACTAGTGCTTCATGTAAGGTGTAAAAACCTTGCACTCACATACTTTTCCTTTTGCCCCATCCTTTATACATACTCTATAATGCAATCTTACAACTTTTGCTTAAAACAGTCCTATGTATTTAGAGAAATTAGAAGAAAAAAAAAACCTTGTAGTTACCTGGGTATTTACCATTTTATAAAGTGTTTCCTTTTCTTTCTTTTTTTTTTTTTTTTTTATTTATTTTTATTTTTATTTTTTTAAAGATTTTATTTATTTATCAGAGAGAGAGAGAGAGCAAACGAGCACAGGCAGACAGAGTGACAGGCAGAGGCAGAGGGAGAAGCAGGCTCCCTGCGGAGCAAGGAGCCCGATGTGGGACTCGATCCCAGGACGCTGGGATCATGACCTGAGCCGAAGGCAGCTGCTTAACCAACTGAGCCACCCAGGCGTCCCTTCTTTCTTTTTTTAAAGAGGCTTGAACTCATGACCCTGAGATCAAGAGCCGAACACTTAACTGAGCCGCCCACGCATCGAAGTGTTTCCTTTTTTAACTGCGGTATAACTGATAGACGTGATTCCGTCCTTGTTCACACGGCGAGATGCTCAGCACAGCACATCCGTATCCTCCACACGTGCAGAATTTTGTTCTTGTGGTAAGAACTATGAAGATCTACTCTCTAAGCAACTTCAGTTATACAATACAGCGTTAACGCCGTGGCCACCCTGTCCATTGTGTCCTCGTCACTTACTGATTGTGCAGCTGTGGGCTTGGGCCTTTTGGCTCCTTCCATCCATTTCACACCCCCCCGCCCCGGCAATGAGTAATCTCGTTGGATCTACGAGCTTTAAGATTCCAAACTTAAGTGAGATCATAGTACTTGTCTTTCTCTGATTTATTTTCACTTAAGATACTGCCCTCAAGGTCCATCCATGTTATCACAGATGGCAAGATTTTTTTTTTTTAAGATTTTATTCATTTGACGGAGAGATCACAAGTAGGCAGAGAGGCAGGCAGGGCAGGGGGTGGGGGGGGAAGCAGGCTCCCCGCTAAGCAGAGAGCCCGATGCGGGGCTCGATTCCAGGACCCTAGGATCAGGACCTGAGCTGAAGGCAGAGGCTTAACCGACTGAGCCACCCAGGCACCCCAAGATTTCATTCTTTTTTAAGGCTATTATTCCATTATATACACATTGTGTGTGTGTGTGTGTGTGTGTGTGTACACTACTTTATCCATTCATGTACTGATGGATGCTTGCGTTCCTTCCATATTTTGGTTATTGTAAATAATGCTGCAGTAAACTGAGAAGTGGATGTTGCAGCATCTTTTCAAATTAGTGTCTTTGGTTTCTTTGGGTGAATACCCAGTACTGGAACTACTGGATCATACGGTAGTTCTGTCTGTAATTTTCTGAGGGGCCTCCACGCGGTTTCCCACAAGGGCGGCACCAGTCTGCGTTCCCACCCACAGCAGAGAGCGTTCCTTTTGCTCCACAGCCTCACCAACACTTGCCGTGTTCTTCATTTTAGTCCATCTGACAGGTGGGAGGTGACGTCCCCCTGTAGTTTTGACTGGCATTTCCCTGATGAGTCACGCTGAGAACCTCTTCTGTGTCTCTGGGTCGTCTGTAGGTCTTTGGAGAGATGTTCATTCGTGTCTTCCGCCCATTTTTAATTCGGATTAGTTTTTTCCTCGGTGCTGAGCCGTACAGCTTTTTTATATATTTTGGATATTAACCCTTTATGGGAGGTCATTTGCAAATATTCTCTCCCATTCCATAGGTTGTCTTTTATTGTTTGCTGTGGGGAAGCTTTTAATTTTGAGCAGTCCCAATGGTATATTTTGTTTCATAGGACACGTATCTAGAAGAATGTTAATAGCTGAGGTCAGAGAAATTACTGCCTATACTCTCTTCTAGGATTTTTTTTAAAGATTTTATTTATTTATTTGACACAGATCACAAGCAGGCAGAGAGGCAGACGGGGGGGGGTGGAAAGCGGGCTCCCTGCTGAGCAGAGAACCCGACTCGGGGCTCGGGCTCGATCCCAGGACCCTGAGATCATGACCTGAGCTGAAGGCAGAGGCTTAACCCACTGAGCCCCCCCAGGCGCCCCTCTCTTCTAGGATTTTTACGGCTTTAACGCTCACATTTAGGTCTTTAAGTATTTCGAGTTTATTTTGTGTATAGTTTAAGCAATGGTCTAACTAAATTCTCTTGCATGTAGCGGTCTTTTTTTCCCAGCACTAATTGTTGAAGAGACTTTTTCCCATTGCATATTCTTGCCTCCTTTGTTGAAGATTGACTGTGTAGTGTGGGTTTATTTCTGGTTCTCAGTTGTTCTTTTGGTCTGTGTGTCTCTTCTCGTCCCAGTGCTACACTGCTTCCATTACTGCAGCTCTGTAGTGTACCTTGAAATCTGGGGGTGTGGTATCTCCCAGTTTTGTTCTTCTTTTTCAAGACTCCTTTGGCTACTCAGGGTATTTTACGGTTCCACACACATTGTAGGCTTATTTTCCTAGATCTGTGAGCGATGCTGCTGGTATTTTGATAAGGGCTGCATTACTCCGTGGATTGCTTTGGGTAGTGTGGACTCTGCAACAACAGTTCCTATATGCAAGAGCATGGACTACTTCTCCATTTGTGTTCTCTTCAGTTTCTTACATCAGTGTTCTGTAGCCTTCCGAATACAGGCTTCTCATCTCCTTGGTTAACTTTGTTCCTGGTATTTTATTACTTTTGGTGCAATTGTAAATAAGATTTTCTTTTTTTTTTTTAAAGATTTCATTTATTTATTTGTCAGAGAGAGAGCAGGAGTGAGCACAGGCAGACAGAGAGGCAGGCGGAGGCAGAGGGAGAAGCAGGCTCCCCGCTGAGCAAGGAGCCCGATGTGGGACTCGATCCCAGGACACCGGGATCATGACCTGAGCCGAAGGCAGCCACTTAACCAACTGAGCCACCCAGGCGTCCCATAAATAAGATTTTCTTAATTTCTCTTTTTGCTACTTCACTATTAGGGTACAGAATCACAACAGATTTCTGTACATTGACTTTGTATCCAGTGCCCTTACTGAATTCATTTATCAGGTCTAGTTTTTTTTTTTTAATAAAGATTGTATTTTTTTGAGAGAGAGAAAGCACGAGAGGGGGAGAGGGTCAGAGGGAGAAGCAGACTCCCCACGGAGCAAGGAGCGGGATGCAGGGCTCGATCCTAGGACCACAGGATCATGACCTGAGCCAAAGGCAGATGCTTAGCCAACTGAGCCACCCATGCGCCCTTAGTGGAGTCTTTTAAAAAAGATTTTACTTACTTTTTTTAGAGAGACAGAGATAGTAAGAGAAAGCATAAGTGGGGAGGAGAGGGAGAAGCGGCCTTGATCCCAGGACCCTGGTGTCATGACCTGAGCTACCCAGGCCCCCTTGGTGGAGTCTTTAGGGTTTTCTGTATGTAGTATAATGCCGTCTGCAGATAGTGAAAGTTTTATTTTTTATTTATTGTGAAATAAAAATTGTGAAAGTTTTTAGTTACTTCCCACCAGTCTGGAGGCCTTTTATTTCTTCTTCTTGTCTGTTTGCTGTGGTAGGACTTCTGGTTATGTCGCATTAAAGTGGTTAGAGTGGACACCCTTGTCTTGTTCCTGACCTTACGGGAAAAGCCTTTAGTCTTTCACCACTGAGTATGAAGTTAGGTCTGTGTGTATGTGTGTGTGTGGTTTTTGTTTGTTTTAAGATTTACTTAGAGACTGAGCACAAGTGGGAGAGGCAGAGGGAAAGAGGGAGAGACTCTCCAGTAGACTTAGTGCTCAGTGCAGAGCCCTGATATAAGGCTTGATCTCACGACTCTGAGATCACGACCTAAGCCCAAACCAAGAGTCAGACGCTTTACCAACTGTACCACCCAGGCGCCCCAGTTGCGGAGTTTTCATATACAGCCTTATTATGTTGAGGATTGTTCCCTCTAAACCTTTGCAAAGGGTTTTTAATCATGAATGGATGTTGTACTTTGCTGAATGCTTTTTCTGCATCTACTGAAATGATCATATGGTTTTTATCTTTTCTCTTTTGGATGTGATATATCACATTGATCGATTTGAAAATATGGAACCACCCTTGCATCCCAGGAATAAATCCTACTTGATGGTGAATTAATTTTTTAATATATTGTTAGATTTCACTTGCTAATATTTTGTTGAGGGTTTTTGCATCTATGTTCACTGAGATATTGACCTACAGTTCTTTTCCTTTATAGTATCTTTATCTAGTTTTGGTATCAGGGTAATGCTGGCCTTAAAGAATTAACTGCTTTCTTTCCTCTTCTGTTTTTAGAATACTTTGGGAAGAATCGGTATTCGTTCTTCTTGAAATGTTTGGTAGAATTCACCTGTGAAGCTGTCTGGATGGACTTCTGTTTCTTCAGAATTCAATTTAATTGCTGGTCATTGGTCTGTTCAAATTTTCTATTTTTCCTGGTTTAGTTTTGGGAGGTTATATGTGTCTAGGAACTTACCTATTTTTTTCTAGATTGTCTGATCTGTCAGCATGTAATTTCTCATAAGAGTCTCATAATGCTTTATATTATGTATATTATGGATCTGTGGCATTGGTTGGTATTTCTCTTTCATTTCTGATTTTATGTCCTTTTTTTTGAGAGAGAGAAAATGAGTGGGTAGAGGGGAGGCAGAGGGAAAAGCAGACTCCCCGCCGAGCAGGGAGCCTGATGCAGGGCTTGACCCCAGAGATCATGACCTGAGCTGAAGGCTGCCACTCAGTGGGGTGAGCCCCCCAGCACCCCCCCCCCCCCGCTTTAATAAGCCTGGCTAACGAGTTGTTGATCCTTTCAAAGAACCTGATTTCATTGATCGGTTTTATTGTTTTTTGTTTCTATTTTGTTTCTGCCCTAATCTTTACTGTTTCCTTTCTTCTGCTGGTTTGAGGTTTTTTCTTCTTTCTCTTGCTCCTTCAGAGGTAAGGTTAGGTTGAGATTTTTCTTGGTTCTTGAGGCAGGCCTGTATTGCTCCAAACTTTCCTCCTAGAACAGACTTTGGTGCATCCCGAAGATTTTGGCCCATTGTGTTTTCACTTTCATTTGTCTCATGTATTGTTCTGATTTACTCTTTGATTTCCTGGTTGGCCCAGTCATTGTTCAGTAGCTTGTCATTCAACCTCTGTGTACTTGTTCATTCCGGGAGTTTCCCCTGTGGTTGACTTCTAGTGTCATTGCTTTGTGGGTTGGAAAAAGATGCACAGTTTTATTTCAGTTCTGAGTTTTTTGGTCTAATATGTGATCTGTCCTGGAGAATGTTCCATGTGCAATTGAACACATACTCTGTTTTAGGATGGAATGTTCTGGATAGATCTGTCATAGAGCCGCCTGGTCTAATGTGTCATTTACAGCCATTGTTTTATTGCCGATTCTCTGTGTGGACGAGCGATCATTGCTGTAAGTGCACGGTCAAGTTCTCTACTATTACTGTATTACTATTGATTACTTCCTTATATTTGTTAATTAGCTGCTTTACATTCCCGCAGTTTGGTGCGCAAATATTTACAATTGTTATAGCTTACTGGATTGTTTCCTTTATGACTATGTATTGTTCTTTGTTTCTTGTCACAGTCTTTTGTTTTAAAGTCTTTGTCTTACACAAGTATCGCCACCCTGGCTTTCTGCTTACACCTATTTGCATGATAAATGCTTTTCCATCTCTTCATTCTCAGTCTGCTCCCTATCTTTAGGTCTGAAATAAATCTGTTGGAGGCAGCATATAGATGGGTCTTAATTTTTTATCTAACCTGTCACCCTATGTCTTCTCATTGTTTAGTCCATTTACATTCAAAATAATTATTGATACGTATGCATTCATGGCCATTTTGTTGTTGTTTTGTGGTTTTTGTTCCTTTATTCCCTTGTTTTCTTCTCTCATGATTTTTTTTTTGGGGGGGGGGCCTATTACCAGTTTGATTTGTGGTTACCATTAGGTTATATATAACACCTTATGCATACAGAATTCTATATTAAGTTAATGGTGGCTTAAGTTTGAACCCCTTCTAAAAGCACTAAATTTTTATTCTTCTTGTCCCCACATTTTAGGTAGATGTTGTCATACTAAATATCCTTTTATTTTGTGAATCCATTGATGGGATTTTTATAGGTACACTTGATATTGCTGCTCTTGTGCTTCCTACTTCTCTGACTCCTGCTTATGGTCTTTCCACTCAAGGAATCCCCTTTCGTGTTTCTTGTAGGGCTGCTTTAATGTGATGAATTCCTCTGTGGGTCTGTGAAAGTCTTTCCTTCTCCTATTCTGAATAGCCTTGCTGGATATTCTTGGTTGCAGGTTTTTTTCCTTTTCAGCACTTAGAAGATATCATGCCACACCCTTCTGGCCTACAAATTTTCTGCTGAAAAATCAGCTGGTAGCCTTTTGGGGGTTCCCTTTTAGATAAATATTTTCTTTTGCTGCTGTAAAAATGCTCTGAAGATCACTACTTCTTGGCATTTTAATTACTGTGTGTCTTGGTATGGCATCCCTCAGTTGATTTTGCTGGGGCCTCTTTCTGCCTCCTGGATCTGGATTTTTTTTTTTTTTTTTTAAGATTTTATTTATTTGGCAGAAGAGAGGGAGAAGCAGGCTCCCCGCTGAGCAGAGAACCTGATGCGGGGCTCAATCCCAGGACCCTGGGATCATGACCTGAGCCGAAGGCAGAGGCTTTAACCCACTGAGCCACCCAGGCGCCCCGGATCTGGATTTCTGTTTCCTTCCCCAGATTTAGGAAGTTTTTCTGCTATTTCTTCAAAGAAATTTTCTGCTCCCTTTTCTTTTTCTTCCTCTTCTGGGTCCCCATAATGAAATGTTTATTATGCTTGATAATTGATGGTGTCACTGAGTTCCCTCAACCTATTCTCAATAGTCTTATTTTTTTTCCTCTTGATTCAGCTTGATTGCTTTCCATTACTCTGTTCTCCCTCTTTTTATTCCCTTTAGTGAATTTTTAATTTTAGTTACTGAGGTATCACTGATTGGTTCTTTATGTTTCTCTTTTCTCAAGTCCAGTGAGTATCTTTCATGCCCTTATTTTAAATTCTCCACCAAGCTTATTACCCTCTGTTCCACTTAGATCTCTTATGACCCCGCCCTGTTCTTTCATTTGGGACGTGCAGCTCCATCTCCTCATTTTGTCTGTGTTGGAAATTCCGCTACGTCTCTGCTCTGAAAAGCAGAGGCCCTGCGGGACCGGTACCCGAGAACCTGGTGCTGTGGGGTTGTCTCCTGGGGGTGCTGCTGTGTTTGCCTTCAGTCCAGGCGTCTGAAATGGCTCGTTCTGCCTGTTGTGGGTAGAGTCTGGTCCGTGTTGGGAGTGGGGATTGAATTGGGTCAGACCAGACTACTGCTGAACTGGTATGTGTGGTTTTCTTCCCCTCTCCCTGGGGCAGGAGTCACTTTGGGGTGGTGCCACCCAGGCACCCCTAAGCCCACTGATTTTTCAAGTTCCATGTTATAAGCCCTACTGAGCATAAGAAGTTACATCTGTTTTTCAAGGCCCAATGTTATGGGGATTTGTCTTCCTGGTGTGGGGTCTGCTCCTTCCCCTCTGTGTCCGCAGTGTCCCTCCCTACCACGGGCAGTCCTGCGCGTCAGTCTGGCTCCTTCATGGTGTCTATGACCTTCCTACCCTCTCGGATGTGGCATGTATGTGTATGTTTTCAATAAATTTGCAAAACTTCTAGCCATTATATTTTCTGTTTTTTTTTTCCCCCGACCCACAAGAATTCGTTCTACCCCGAGAGAATAGGAAGGGCAGACCACACTGTATCGTTAACCCAGGATTCTACAGCCAGTGAAGATATTCTGCAGGAAGGAAGGCAAATACATTTTCAGATAAGGGTAAGCCTGTAATACAAGACATGTTCCACAAGGACAGAATTTCACTTAGATCTCTACTTCCTAGTGGTAAGCCCCTTACCTCTAATGGTCTTACTGTGTTTCTCTCTCTCAAGGAACTTAAGAGGCTGCATCTCACCTGAGAAAAGTATTCTTCTGAGATGCGTGCGGCCCACTCAATGCACTGCTCCAGGGGCCGGCAGGGATTGGACACATCCGCACATTTAATCAGCATTCGTTTAATGAGAGTCCGGTTCTCTGGAGTCCTGAGCATAGTGTTCATGGCTTCTTCATCTCTAGCCACTTCCTAAAACATGAGAGATGGCAATCAAAGTGGGTTCCCTGGTACCAAGCCCTGTCTTACAGGTGTGGCCCCACTGTACACATAGGAAGGCCCTGACCAGAATCTACAAGTGAAATGCTTCATGAAACAGGGAGGAGTATAATCTGAGCCTTGAGCTCAGCCCCTCACTTGACAAAAAGGGAAACTAAGGCCCAGTGAGATCCCAGCAGGACCTGAGCGTAGAGGGTAGCACTGGCGGTCGGTCTTTGTACCTCTCCCCCCTTCCGGGCTCTTCTCTCCTTCCCACTCCAGATAATGAAGTAAAACTTCTTTGTTCTACCACTACTGCTCTCCCGTGGGACAGGAGCACTTATTATACTGCCTTAATAAAAGAAGTGAACTGTAAACATAAAAGGTTTCTCTGCCCTCTCACCAGAAGGGACCTGCAGTGCACCAGGCTCCCTGCCCTGCACAACCCAACCCCCACCCAGTCCCAGGAGAGGTATGATCTTGAGAATTAGCTGCAGCCGAGAATGGGTGTATCAAGACTGTCAGAGGCAGTGTTACTTAGTAGTCATTCTCTTTTGCTTTTCACTCATGGAGACTTACAGTTGGCATGAAAAGCGGTATTATCTACTATTGTATTTTATCGATGAGGACACTGGGACCCAGAAAGGTGAAGAGACTTGTCCAGAGCTACTAAGCCAACCAAGGATAAGAACTTCAGGTCCACCTTTAGTTCTGGGCTCTGTCTGTCCATGGTATCACATGCTGTCTGGGTTAAAGGAACACCACTGGCATGGATTCCGAACCTGTGGCCTAACGGGCCAGGTGGTTAAGCCCTCCGAAGCAAATTCAGGTTGGAAGAGGGAGTCATTCATAGAGCAAAGAGCACTGTCAGACAGCAACAAGCTAGTCTCCTCGTGCTTGCCAGAGAGGTTAGCCATGTGATTTCAGTGAGTAAACACAATGGTCTAAAAAGGGCCTGATTGGGGGGGTGGTGCCTGGGTTACTCATTGGGTTAAAGCCACTGCCTTCGGCTCAGGTCATGATCCCAGGGTGCTGGGATCGAGCCCCGCATCGGGCTCTCTGTTCAGCGGGGAGCCTGCTTCCCCCTCCCTCTCTGCCTGCTTGTGATCTCTGTCAAATAAATTAAAAAAAAAAAAAAGGGCCTAATGGGAACAGATATGCCATTAAGATGCCCATCCAGAGCCCAGGCTGCCCGTTCCCCTGGAGAGTGCCACAGTGCACATGACCAAGGCTGCCCTGATAGGTCCCCTTGCCCCAAGTTTCCCACCACCAACCACTTCGTGTTGACTCTTCTCTCTCCAGCTGTGTGACTATGGTTCAGTCCTGCCAGCTGTAAACTTTTTCCTTCCTATGACTCCGTCCCTCCTGACTGCTCACCAGGTTGATTTCCAGTCTCAGAAGTAACCCCAAGTACTAACGGAGGAGAGCTAGAACAGAATATTCAGCTTGAACTTGGGGCCTACCCTGACCTGGCCAGGAGCAGGGGCCTGGTTGACATGCTATCCAGGATGGCAGGAGCCACTAAAAGAGGTTGGTGGCAGTGCTGCCACACTGGAAGACCTTGGAAAGGAAGCGAAGTCAGAAGCAAACTCGGAGAACAGGGGCAAGTGAAGGAAGCAGAGTTCTCAGTGGGTTTCAAATCAGGTTCAAGAGGAACAAGTGTGAAGGGGGTAATAAGCCAGAAAGCCGGGACAAAGGCCATAACCAGATGAGTAGCAGGAGTCAAGTGGGGTCAGAATTCAAGGAATGGTGATCCTGGCCTCACAGGATAAACCATCCCTGTGCCTGGTCAGACTCTCAGGACGGTCACAGGAAGGGGGAGGAGGGCCATGGAGAAGACTGGGGGCTGGGGCCAAGGTGTTCGGTGTCTGTGGGGTAGGCGGCAGGGCCTCGAAGGAAGAGGGTTCGTGGAAACAGATGCTGTAGGTGCGGGTCTCACCCTATACTCAGTGCCTACCTTGTCCCACGCCCACCGCTTCACTCTGCCCGTTCTACAGCCAAGGAAGTGGGGAAGCACAACTGGGACAGGAACTCCCCTCTGTCTGCTTCCTTGGCTGTGGTCTCCTGCTGGGCCAGAGGTTTCAGGTCGCCCTTGCCAGGCAGTTTTTGTGGACTCCAGGCCTCAAGTCCAGAAATGATGTCCAACAATACCATCACCCTCGGGACCAAAGTACAGGGTCTTTCTCAACACACCCGCCCCCTCGGCATTACGGAGACCAGCAGGGGAGAGTGGATGCTGCCACAGCAGGTGCACAGCGGGGCTTGGGGGTGACCTCAAGGGCTCCAACTGACCCGGAATGCCCAAGGAGAGCGGAGGGGCGAGCGTGAGAACGGGCACGGTCCCCCCACCTCAAGTCAGCTCCAGTTTCCACGTCTGCTTTTGGAGGCCTTTTTTCCTGCCGAGCTTGTATACTTTAATTTTTCAACTACTGGAAATTAAATCCAAGGGACCTACCGGGGAGCCCTTCCACAGCTCTTGACCGCTTCCTCTCCGTTTCCCCACAACACACAGGGATGAGGGACCCACAGGCAGACTCTCCTCCTTACCCCATCTGCTTCGAGCGCTGCCAGGGGCTTGTTGATGCTGTTGACAAATTTGTTGACGTGCTCGAAGTGCTTCGTCATTTCTGTGGCTAAGACCATGTCGATGATCCCCTGGCGCAGCGTCCGGTAGTCATTCCTGTTTCGGACGACAAACGAGAGGGAGCTACAGGGGACTCGTCCGGGCCAGACAGGGGCCCCTCCCAACAGTCGGTGTCAGGACAGCACCCGCTGCGCCAAAATTCTAGAGCGGCAGGAAGTCCCAGGGCCCCCTTGGAAACAAGATCGTTAGCAAGGGGAACCTGAGCGGAGGTTAAAATCACGACTTCACAGGTGCGATGTTCATCCTTCTGGAGCATAAGGCACATAGTTCTTAGAACAAGAGAACACGGTGGGGTGAACAAGGGCAGAGATGGGTTATGACGAATGTACCGAGAGGGACCTCGAGGTCCAGCAACTGCGGCGCCCGGAAGCTGAGAGGGTAGACAGGCAATACTTGCGTACCCCTCCCTCCGGCCCTTGTTTTCATTCAGTCATTTTGTGACATTTAGCTCTGTTCAGCCCCTTTTCTCCAGTCACCCCATTGCTCTCCCTGGACACAACCCAGGTGATCGGGGTCTTGTGTATTAACTATGTCTGTACCG
The DNA here is from genome assembly GCA_003697995.1 of Taxidea taxus jeffersonii. Lineage (NCBI taxonomy): Eukaryota > Metazoa > Chordata > Mammalia > Carnivora > Mustelidae > Taxidea > Taxidea taxus. Next base: position 180,481 of record ML102987.1, read on the forward strand.
GCAACTATGAATAAGAGCTCCTGCAATTCTAGAACATGGCAGAGGAGTTCTGTAAAACCAGGAGTCTTTTTAAAAATCTCCCTATAAAACGTTTCTTTCCAATCCAAATTAATGTGTCCCACCGGGTATTTATGAAGTCCCTCCCACAGGCCGTGCCAGACACTGAGGGTACGGAGAGGAATGAAGGGCAGTGGCTACTGTGACCGTTCAGAGCCTCAGAATCAAATCGGACATGAGCCAAGTGACGAAAATGATGATTTAAACATGTGGTAAGTGCTGTGAAGGAACCTGGCACTGAATAACTAGCACGAGGGGTCGGGGAAGGCTTCCTCGAAGTAACATGTGGACACCAACAACGCCGAGAAGCGTGCTGGGCCCCAGGGCAGAGTGGAGCGCCCAGAGCAGAGATGGAAGATGACAGCTTCTCTGAGTCTCGAGAAGCTCAAGATGTCAGCATCATACTTTGCCATCTTGAGAAGTCAAGACGTAAAAAAGAGCTGAACCTTGAAAGCATCGTGCTGAGAGAAAGGAGCCAGTCACAAGAGACCACACACTGGGGGCGCTTCTGTTTACTAGGACACGTGTGGAAGTGGCAGATCCACGGAGACAGAAGGTGCCTCCATGGGTGCCTGCGGCTGGAGGACCTGAGCAGGACCCAGGAAGTGACTGCCAACGAGTCCGAGGTGCTTTCTGGGGAGGATGGAAACGTGCCTAAGTTGACTGGGGTGACAGCCGCACCACTGGGACTGTCCCGACAGCCACTGTACACGCGAAAGGAGAGAACTCTAGACCACGTGACCTGTACCTCTGGAGACCAGCGTGCTCCCCCGCCCAGTGCTCTTACCTCTCCATGTTCTTGAAGATATTGCATTTGTCATCTCGGGTGGTCAGCTGGAAGGCCAGGGCCGCGTGGTGGCTCTCCAGCACAGCAGTGTCATTATACAAAATGGCCAGCTCGCTTCCAGCATTGCACAGGAACGAGTTGGTTCTCCCGGGGTGGTCCACGTCGTGGATGGTGGCTGCGATGAGGGCCGCGACCTCATCGACCGGATCTAAAGTTTGCTGCAAATGAGAGTCGTTTTAAAAACGGGGGCATGGCCCTGAAAGCAGGGAAGCCTTCTGTAGAGTCTTCCTGCTGCCCTACTACTTGAAGGGAAAGATATCCCCGATTTCTAAGAAAAGCACATTGTTGAGCAAATCCTGTGTCCCTACCTCCCCTGAGCAGCGGCTACATGTTTGTACTTGTAAATTAGGGTCCATCACTGATTCCTGGTCTCACACACCTTACACACTTCCCAAGTCCGAGGTGTCCTCCGCACACAGGGGTCACCTCCTCAGCCAGCCTAGCTCTAGACCCAACACAAAAAGTCTGAGATACTGGCCCCCTGCTGATTTTTCAGGATGAGGTCAGGCTTTTGTGAGTTTGGTAAAATTATCTGGAAGTTCTCCATTTTCAAATCTTTTCAAAGCAGGTGTTTAATGGATTTGCCGCCCAGGCACCCTGTGGGTGACACTTTTTAATTTAACCTTCAGTTACTAAATTCTAGTTTTGTTCTGTGAAGGTTAGAAAATGTACCTATGAAATTCTGACGTTTATCATGACATTCATTGTGTCCTAGAAGCTCATTTTTGGGAATATGCTACGGACACCTGAAAAGAAGGTATGTTTATAAATCTATATTTATTTAAATTGAAATTCAATAGTCTTAACTTTAAATTAGCAAACTGTATATGAGTTACAGCTTGATAAATGCTGTTCAGGTTAACTTTCTAAGTGCATATTTGCATGTTATAGTAGTTCAAAAACAATTAGAGCAAAAATCGGGCTATCTGTCTATGCTGATCCATACTGACACAGACACCCCGCAGATTTGTTCTCGTACTCTGTAACAGTCCTCTCTGGACTCCCAATTCTGCCTGTAGTGTTGGTTACGAGCTTTCCTTAAAAAACCAGAGGGAGCAGCAAAAGGGCAGGTGCAAGACCCAGCCGGTCTGACCTCTGGGGCCAGGACTTCGCTGTTCCGTGTGTCCCCGTGCTGTTACCCTTCACACTGTCCTCTACCCCGCACTAGTCCCGTCGCAGAGGATGAAACAGGACGAAATGGGAGCAGCAGACGTGTGCCCTCTCTCTGCCCAACGGCCATGGCCAGGACACCAGGCAATGACACACTGCCGTCTCCTCCATCAAGAAGCCCTGTTCTCAGATACAAAACCCGTGGTTGGATCCTTCTACTCTCGGGTTCTTCTGAAAGAGAAATGGCGATGCCACGGTGCTCCCTGGATCCTCTGACCCATTTCGGGAGCATGTGGATGGAAGGAACACGAATACTTTGGAAGATCCGTGCAAGTCTGGCTGCTGCTTTGAAAATCTCCCTAGTGAAATCACTTACGATGTGGAAAGCTTTCTTAGGAACTCGCTTTGGGGGTGCACAGTCACATTCCACAATGGACACCTTTCTTCTGTGAAACTCTTCTCATCCCCCATTTTCTTGCTGCCTCAAAGCTGGGGCTCGAGTTGCCAGACAGCACTCCGGGGGTACTCTGAGCCAGGTGACCAGTCACCAGTAGGGGCCAGTGGCCCCTGCACTGACTCAGCGGAGGACAGACCAGCTGTGCGATGCAGCACCCGGACCGGTTGGCAGATGTCCGAGTACCCGGACGCAGTTGTCTCAGGAGCAGCCCATGTGAGGGGGCACATGAGAAAGGGGCAATCGAGGTCAGTAACAGGGCTGGGGGGGGGCAGTCCAGGAGGGCTCCCTGGAGGAACAAAGGCTGGTATGGATCCCGGAAGGGCAGCTGGGACACAGGGAAGCCTGGAGCAGCAAAGGGAACAGCACGGCAAGGGCAGGAGTGTCGGGAACCGCAGGGTAGTTTAGCGTGGCCCACGAGAGGCCTGGGTGTCAGAAGCCTTGAGTAACCCTACTGTTTCGGTCCTGCAGGAGGCAGGGAGCCACTGCTGGGAACAACGTGGTCCGCTGTGCTGGCAGCGGTGTGGGGGAGTTCCACGGGAGGTCGGGGCCGGAGTGCTCCAGTGCTCCCGGGGAGAGGAGAAAGCAGGGCCCTCGCTAGGACAGCAGCAGGGGCGTCACAAGGTGGGCTCCGGGTGGCAAGGTCACCCTTGCCTGGATGACATGGGCTTGGGGAGAAGAGAGAACAGAAAATGCTTCCAGGTTTCTGACCTGTGTGTCCTTGGCTGATGGAACTCCGGCCCGGGCCAGCAAGCCCAGGTGGGAGCAGCACTGGGCAAGGATGAACTTGGCCTCCAACCCCACGGACACAGAGGGATGGGCTGGGGACGCCTAAGGTCTGGGGCTCACCCACACACTGCTGCCAACTAACCGTTCTGGCAGGCTTCCTCCCCAGGGACCCATCCGCTGCTCACATTCTCACCAAAGGGCTGGGCTCACGTCATGAGTTAACCCCTCGAATCCACGAGCTGCAGCGCAGCCTGCTGGCCGACTTCCCCCGCGGCCGCACCCTCCCAGGGCCGGCGGGCAGAGGGGGCACACAGGTGGGGATCCCCGGGGCAGTGCCCCCCGCAGAGGTGGAGGCCGCAGCCGGCCTGCTGCCCTAGCTCTCTAAGCCTGGAGCGCCCACACAGCTCACCTTTATCCTCTCTTTGCAGAGAAAGTAGGCAGTGGCATGAAGCACATCGGCAGAGTGTGTCGAGTTGTGGTAGGGGTTGGAAGAGTGGTAATTGGCTTCAATGATCTGCAACCACGATCGCAGCGTCGTCTCGGAGCAGTTCAAGAATTCACAGATTCCGAAGCGAGCAAACATTTTGAGACCAAGATAAATCAAAGGCCTGCAGAGAAAAACATGCTCGGCCTTAAAACAAAGGAACAGGCCAAGGGTTGGGAGCCCGGAAGAGGTTCAGATCCGACCCGCGAAGAGGAGCCAGCCTTCAGAGAGCGTGCGGGCAGCGAGGGGGGCTCGCCCGAGTGGCGCGGGACGAGGGTGCCCTTTCTCCCAGCAGCTGCTGCCAACTGCGGCTGGAGCCCAGGCCCAGCTCTCCGTCCGTGCTCCCCACAGGGTGGAGTGAGATGCACTCACCAACCCCCTTCCTCATTCAGACTTCCACATGCACCAGCAGATTCCTCAAAATCCAAGTGATGCCAGGCTTGAACCCTAGCCTCGCCCTTGCACTTGCGGGACCCGTGTTATTGGCCAGATGTCCTTCTAGAAGTAACACTTTTTTTTTTTTTTAAGATTTTATTTATTATTTTTTTAGAAAGAGAGAGAGCGAGCTCAGGCAGACAGAGAGGCAGGCAGAGGCAGAGGGAGAAGCAGGCTCCCTGCTGAGCAAGGAGCCCGATGTGGGACTCGATCCCAGGACGCTGGGATCATGACCTGAGCCGAGGGCAGCCGCTTAACCAACTGAGCCACCCAGGCGTCCCTAGAAGTAACACTTTTTGAAGGTGGCATGCGAACCAGACACCGTCACCTGCCACAGGATGGTCTCAGTAATCTGGAGATGGGTGCCGCAGCATGAGGAGGTTTCCCCTGAGGTGACCCACAGGCCACCAATTCGTGCCCTTCCTTGAGAAGTTACCTTAATCCAACATCCGGCCTTCGGCTTGGAACGTCCAGGAATGGCTCTGCTGAGGCAGTGTCCTGAGGTCAGCAGGCTCACAGGGTTTGAACTGACCTGCCTTGGCCTGATTCCCATGAATGCAATGCCACAACCTGTGAGCCAGGTGCTCGAAGATTCGTTTGCTATCCCCTCTACTGTCCTTGCCCATGTGGGGTACATGGGCACAGAATATACCAGGCTGACTCCTGGTGAGCACAAGGAAGGGGCAAGGCTGCCTTGGGGACAGTCTCTGGGACAGAGTGGAAGGAGATCTGAAGAGTTATCCCATGGCCCGACAGAGCACACCTTTCCTGCAGCTGCCCTCTGGGCCTGGCCAGGGTCAGGCCCCACCACCTGACAGGGCAGCCTTCCCCGTGTGCCAAGTGAACCACATGCCTGTGGCCAACTGCTCTTTTCCAGCAAGGTACAAATCAGAAGGTAAAAATCCAATCCCACCCCGACTCCCTGCGAGCACACCAGCCTCAGGATGACTGGAATTCCGGGTGTCTCCGGGACTGTCACCAACACGACAACTGAGATCTGGGGACAGCTCTTAGCAAATGTGTCTGTGTATTTCTTACTGAGTTCTGGCCTCTGATGGGGCTCTGTGCTGCTGTCTCAGCAAATCACCGTGTACAGGAAAACGAATACCCGTAGAAACCTGTGCCGCTTGGAGAGGGTACGTCACCTGCCCTGAACCTGCTGTCTCTGTGGGACTCGTGACCTGGCCGCCCTCCCCGATCCCTCGGAGGCCCAGGCCGTCAGGGGCACCTGCTGCCCAGCTCCTCTCTCCAGAGCCTCCTTCTCTGATGGCGCCGGCTCTGGGAGAACCGCACTGCTTGGACGCTTTCTCCGCAGAGGCCCTCGGAGCCGCGCCCGTGTCTGCGGGCGGACTCACCTTCTATGTGTGGCGGCCTCCAGTTCAAACACGTTGAAGTCCCAGCACTGCTCGTTCTCCATGGCCCGCGCTACCCGTGGGGGGACGTCGTGAAGGGAGATGGGGGCGATCACACTGCTGGGCAGCTGCTGAAGGCCTGCACAGGGACGTGGTTTGGGGACAGAGTTAACAGGCTTTGCAGGAATTGCTGCTCCGGCGGCAGCTTCGTCCCTGCGGTTTACAGGACGCGCCGAGACTTGTTGCTAATGAGGAAAATTAACTGAAATTCAGCCCGACGGGAAAATCTGTTCTCGTATTCAGTGTCACTATCATACTAACAGCGCCCCGGGAAGTTAAGACGTTAAAACTCACTTTTTGTTGAAAGAACATACTCATTCCCGGACAGTCTTCGCAAACCATCCTGATAAAAATCAAGGGAAAAGAAGAGAAGTCGTAACTGTTCTTTACTTCTTGAAAAGAGCGGGACGGGCGGCGCCCACAGCTGCCCTGTGCGACGGGACTCAGTCACCCGATGCCGGGAAACGGCCTAAGCTCAGGGGCCACAGCAGCGACGCGAGCTCGCGCGAGGTCCCAAAGCCCAGCATTGCTGGCGGCCCTCGGGTCTCTGCTCCGGTGTCTCCCGGACAACCGGCCCCGGCCCTCGACCTCCCCCGCCACTTCTTGCCACCCTCCTTACCACCTGGGACATCCGCTTCCTCTGGCAAAGTGGATTCTTCCTGGCCTCGCACACACACCGAGCCCCTTTGCTGCTTCTCGGGGTGAGAGGCCTCCCGCCACCGCAGGAGCCCCTAGCAGCCCTCCTCGCACCCTTCCTCTCTTCTCCCCTCACCCCGGGACGTGATGGCACTCCACCCCCCGTCACTTTCGTCCCTCACCTACGGGCTGGAGGTGCAGGCAGACTGTGGTAAGACGTGACCGTCCCTGGGAACCACTACCCTGCAGCTTACTGCCTCAAACCTTGTTTTTAAGAAGTCAAGTGAACTTCAGAAAGCAGACCCTGGGAGGCTGGGGAGTTGGTTTGGGGTTTTTTTGGTGCTAGTGAGGAGGTGAATTTCCCTTCTGACCAAGACAAGAGGTGACAGCAACAGAATCATTTGTTTCCCACAAAGCAGACCACTCTGCTGCATGGGCTGGAGGCTTCCAGGACCCCTGAGAGCCCGTGGTCCGAAGCCACCAAATCTGCACAGGGTGTTCTGGAAGGAAACCAGGCCCCACTCCCTGGGGCCCCTTTACGCATACATGGTCTTTCTCTTCCATCGTTTGGTATGAAACATTTCGCACACATATTTCTTCTGCCCTAGTTTTCAAAATCCTTAAAATAATGAAGTTTTGCTTAAATTCCTCCTAGGAGCCCTAAGCAAAGATGGAGAGCCCAGCCCAGAAGACCGTCTAGAATATGCTCCTCCCTTCTCTGCTTCGAGCTGGGGTCTCCCTGGGCGGCAGGCCACAGGTGGGCAAGCAGGGGGCTCTGGCTGATAGCAGGTTTGGGCCTCGGCTGCACCCTGCCCACAACGCTCTGTGCAGGCCAGCCGGTACACAGATGACCCCTGGGAACAGACAACATCAGGAGGCTCTAGCCAGCAGCCGGGCCAACGGCACTTACAGACACTAAGCCCCCAACGAGGTCGTTGGCATGAGGATCGTCATCCTTAGCACCAAACTGTGGTGAGTATAACTCAGTGGTTCTCAGAATTTCCAGCACACGGTCTAAGGCTTCTGTCACAGGCATGGGGCTGCTTTCCTGAGCAGCATTGATAATGTTGATGACCTATACCATGGAGAAAAGACATGAGTTCTGTAACCTCACAAATAGTGGGAAGCAACCCAGAGGGGCCGGCTGGGCACAGTGCTCAGGCTAACTTAGGACTAGCCTCCGTGTTCATGTCCCACATCTCCTCTCCTTAGAGAAGCCCACTCCCTACAAATGGGGGAGCATTATTATGGCTGCGGGCCTGCTTCCTCTCATGAGAAACCCTCAACCCCGGGAACAAGGGCCTTCTGTGCGGGCTCGGGGGAGAGTGCCCGCAACTGTCCCACCTTGGTGATGGGCGCCTCGATCGTCATGGAATGTATCCGGGCCATGGAGGAGTGTCGTCTCTGGCTGCCACCTGGGGAGAGACCACATGACGCACACAGATCAGGGTATGTATGGCCCAGGCACCTGTCTGTTGACCACTGAGGGCTCTGGGCCCTCCCTGGCTCCCCCCCGTCCCCCCAGGCCTCCGTGGGCCCAGCCACATGAGGAAGGGGCAGGACCGGAACTGTGTGTCCAGGACGGCGGCTGCCCCATCCCAGCAAGCCCAGGCTTCTGGCAGAACCAACTGTGCTTCCGCCAGTCCTAGGCACTAGGATGCACGTGCCCCCGTCCAGACTGAACTTCTGATGTCACAGGCCAGAGGAAAAACAGAGGAAACAATCTAGCAAGTCAAGGCCAAACAGTTGGCCTCTTTCTGCATTTATAACAATAAGGCTTTTAATATGCAGCCTGCTGCTATCCAGGAGCAAGAAGGTTCTGGAAGACAATGCCACACAGGCTCTTTGTTTCATACATGGCAGGAGCAATAAACACAATTTCCCATTAACTGAAATACAGGAGTTTTAGGTTAAATTTCTCAAGGCACCTTTTGGTGCTCTCCTCAGTGATGCTTAATCTACCGGAGACAGGCAGCAAGTCTGAGGCTCTGAGTGTGCTCATGTTCTGGTGCTCCCGTCCAGACACGGCTCCTCCGGGGTAAGGCGAAGGTCGGGCAGTGTACAGGCAGGAAGAAAACACACACATAGACTTCTGTGTGTCTGCCTGAAAGGCCCACTGTCAGGCCACATGCTGTTTACCACACGCAGCCCCACAGCCTGATGCATCAGCCTTGGTTCCCCAGACCGAGGAGTAAGCAGCAGCGGAGGGCACGGTTCACCCACTCAGGGTTCTGAAGTGCTTTCAACCTGGGGACCCACATCACTACTTACCTCTCATTTTGGTGACCAGCATGTGGTTGCCATCTTTCTGTTCTACCCGGGAAGGTCATCAAACCAAAAATAAAAACCAGTGTTTTCTCACTATGTCATTTAAAACCCTCATGAAAGGGACATAGGCTTATAAAAATGAAACAACAGTATGAATAAAGTAAGGAGAACTTCGGGGCACAGAGGCCGCCCTGACTGTGCAGAAAGCCCACATGAGTCTGCAAACATTACGCCAACAACCGATGGGCAAGTTCATTGAGGCTACCGGGGAAGGCAACCGTCTAGAAGACAACAGCAAACAACAGTCAGCTCTAGTTCTGCACTAGCAACAAACCATTAGAAACTGAAATAGAAAACACCAATATGAAATCATCAAAACCCACCAATATGTAGGAATATACGTAAGATAAGACATGTAGGATTTTCACACTGAAAACGCAAAACGCTACCGAGAGAAAATAAAAGCGACCTGAAGGGAGACACAGAAGGCATCCGAGGTTTGACTCAGTATCACTGAAATTTCCTCTTTCCCTAAATTGATCTACAGAATCAAGACACTCCCAGATACAGCCCCAGGAGGCGGTGAGTTTGTGAACTCACAAGCTGATGCTAACTGAGGAATGGAAACACAGAGGGCCTCGCAAGCCAAGACAACCGTGAGCAAGAAGAACTCCTACTGGAGAGGCCACAGCAACCGATGGTGGGATCAGGGCACACACAGATCGACAGAACAAGGAAAACCGAGGAGTCCAGAAAATGACCACATCTTTACAGTCATCTAATTACAATAATGGTGCTGCTGCAGAAGGTTGTTTTTTCCATATGGTGATGGGTTTCCATGTGGGGGGGAAACTCATCCTTGATCCCTACGCTCACCAGATATAAAAATTAACTTGCAGTGAATCACAGACCTAAGATGAAAGATAAAACCATAAAGCTTCTACAAGAAAACATGGGAGAATATCTTCATGACCTTGGGATAGAGGAAGATTTCTTGAACAGGACACAAAAAGCACCAGCTAGAATAGAACACCGATAAAATAAGCTTTATTAAAACTAAGAACTCCTGTTCACATTAAAGGCCATCAAGAGAGGGAAAAGGCAAACCACGGACTAACAAAATATACTTCTGAAGCATGGAAACCAACAGAGGATCCACATCTAGAATAAAGAATTCCTACCAACCAGCGAGATAACCCAACTATAAAAACAGGCAAGATATCTGAACAGCACTTCACAAGAGAATGTGCAAATGGTCGGTAAGCATATGAAAGGGGTACGCCACCTCATTCATCATCAGGAAAATTAAAATTAAAACCATATCCACCAGAATGGCTGAAACACGAAATACCGAGATAACCAAGTCTGGGAGGTCTCAGAGCAAGGGGACCACCCATACACATCAGCAGTGGGCAGGAACGGGGGACAGCACGTCGCGGAGAGATGTCTGCAGCTGCCCACACGCCCAGCAACTGCACTTCTAGCCAGGCCAGGAACGCCTACGAATATGTGCGGCCTTATTCTTACCAGCCCCGAAGTGGGAAGAGAACACCTGCCTGCGAATGAGAAAGGATCAACAGGGCCCTCCCTCCAGCAGAGCTCTGTGGCACAGCAGAAAGGACCAACTCCTGGCCCGTCTAACCACACACAGGGGTCTCAAGAACACTGAGGCAAAGAAGCCAGAGGCCGGGCGTGCAGGCCAAACAATCCCATCTCTTTGGAGCACAAGAAGAGGCCACACAGGCCTACGGGTGCTGGAAATCTAGGGGCTGCCTCGGTGTGGTACAAGGTGTGTGTTTTCTGTGTCTGCTTTGAGTGGTGGTTACCCAAGTGTACGGAACTGTCAAAACTCATGGAACCGAACACTTAATACCTGAATTTCACTGTGTGCAAACTGTAACTCAGTTAAGATGAGTAGTGATTAAAAACCAGAAACATGGGGAGCCTGGGTGGCTCTGTCAGTTGGATGGCCCACTCTTGCTTTTGGCTCAGGTCCTGGGTCCTGATCGAGCCCCAAGCTGGGCTCTGCCCTCAGCTGTGGATTCTGCTTGTGGATTCCCTCCTTCTCCCTCTGCCGCCCGCCTGCTCCAGTCCCCTCCCTCTCTGTCTCAAACAAATAATCTTAAAACAAAAACAAAAACAAAACCAAAATACTAAAGTAAAACGTTTACCTCTTAAAAATACAGAAACAGACCAAGTCAGCCTAAGGACGAATATTAGGAAGAACATGGGAGGAAGACTGTTGTGGGTGGTGGTGACCCTGTCCCTGCCCCTACTCTGCCCAAGAGCCATGGGGGTGCACAAGTGAGGCCACAGTGAAGAAGGTGGTGGCAGCTACCGCCCCCCTCCCTTGCCAGGCACCCTCATGTAACCGTCACACAGCCCTCCGTGGGCAGCATAAAACTGTCCTCATTTCATGGTGAGGAAATGGAAGCACCGAAGTCTACCCCCAAGGTTGCACACAAAGTAGATGACCTTGGAACTGGAATCAAGGTCATTCTGAGGCCAAAGCCCATGCTTTGGCCGGTGACACCACACCGCTCCCCTGGCAGCAGGGTGGGGCCTGTGTTTTCTGAGCCCCAGGACAAACCTGAGGGCACTGGTCTCCACGTGGAATCTGAGTCGCCACCTCCCTGGAAAGCTGTGGCTTTTCCCCTCCTACGGACCAACTCCGTCTGCTTTCCCATTCCTCTCTGGGTCAAAGCAGCACACACCCAGCAGGAATAGCTGCCTCCACACTACAGCAGTTCAGGTCACGTATCTATGTAATCTTAAAAAGTTATATCCCAATTAAAGTTAACTAGTATTTGCTTAGTAAGAGTCTTCCACATGCCCGAATGCCGCTCACCTCCCCACCAGAAGGTTAGTTTCCACGGCAGAATGCCTCCCCTAACGGAACACTTGAAGAATTCCCAAACGCACTAGGGTTACCCACACAATCACAGCAGATACGCGGGCAGCCTCTGCCGTTAACAGTTTAGAAAATCGACTGCAGGACAGATGGTAAAATGTGTTTTTCTTTATTCCCTAACTCCATCAAAAGGCTGAGAATGGAGCCCACTGGCAGGAGCCCGAGGAAGGGGAAATGGACAGAGGTTGCTAGAGTGTCCCCTCCCCTGTCCTGAACTGCAAGGGGCAGTGACCCAGAGAGGAGACTGGGGACGAATGTCAGGTATTCACCTGTCCAACATTTTCCCCTCTTGTCTTTGTCACTTACCTTCACTTGCTCGAGAAGCAAGAGTTCTGACATCCAGCGAGCTCTTCCTTCTGTCTTTATGTTTGCATGACTGATTATCTGTGGAAACAATTACACTCTAAGTCACCTCTTCGAAAGGATTTTAACAACAAATTACAAATTGCAGATCTAAACTTTCTCAATAACAAAATTTAGGAATTAGAACATCAATTAAGAAGCCACAAAAGTCAACAGAATGCCCAGAGATGACGATTTTGACCCATGAAGTTTTAAGTGGGGGTGGAGGGGGTGACTTTCTCAGAACATCCCACCTGGTACAGTCATGAACAAGGGCTTTAACAGCTTCCAGATTACATCATTATAGAATCCTGTGATGTAAACTGAAAACTCGGAGAAAAGAACTCGGGAAAATTTTTCCTATTACGCTTCCATGTAATCAACTGAAGTGGTAAAAAAAAAAAAACAAAAAAACTCACCCATCCTTACCCAATGGGGAAAAAATTATTTTTACAGTGCACGTTTTATAAAAACGTCCCAGGGAAGACTGCACCTCTCTTTTCAAGCTATAGGAAACGGAACTACAGGGAGCACTATTTGGGGTCTGCTTCAAATGACAGCTTCTCTCTCCCCCACTGCCCCCACTTCCTGTGAGCGGTGCACTGGTCTTCCAGGCTCAGGAGGGGCTGTCTTTGACTCTCCCCCTGACCCCATGCCAATCAATGACAAGGCAGAGCTGACGTCTCTCCCAGTCCCCACCTTTGGACACCTGCTGGGGTTACACACGGTGCTGAGCCCCTCCAACCTGTCCCCATTTCACAGACGAGGAAACCGGGAGCTGCCCTGCTGAGGAGTGCACACCAAGCCGGTGCCGAGCTCAGCCCTCCCACCTGCAGGCTGCATCTTCCCTGCCTTCCCCTGGCTCCCTCCCCCGGAGCCCCTGCTCAGCAACAGGATCTGAACAGGGGCCCCGTGTCCCTTCTCCCCACGGGCAGCGACTTCACTGGTTATCTGCTACATTCTCTTCTATGTGGGCACTGACAGTGACCTTGTCACTTGTTACCTCCCTGTTGCTCCATCTGAAGGACAACCTGACTTGACTACGAATGGTACTAGACACACTGACCAGTCTTTCTGGAAACTCCTGGTTTGTGTAAGTCCACACTCCCCTGGTTTTCCATCTCTTTCCTCTTCCTTCCTAATTTTCCTGTCTCCAGCCCCCCACTTCATGGTTCCCTCTTCCTTGATCCCGAGGTTCTGTCTTTAGCCCTTCTTGTCTTCCCAGACCACAGGTCTCCTCGGGAGATCTCCCTTCTTCCTTTAACTAGCTCCTGTGTTGCTCTCTCATCCAGGCTTCTCCTGAGAGCCAGCCTCGCACCTCAGCCGGCCACTGGCCACCAGCCACAGCCCATCGGACACCCTTGGGCACTTCCGGTGCACTCATCATTGTCCCCCAGATCCGCTTAAGTTGGAAACAAGTTGTAGCCTCCTCAACTCCTCGGTGAAATATACGTCTTCAATCTACCCCTGCTCCACCCCTTTCCTAGCCCACACTCGCCATCCTCCTCAGGACTATGATGACAGCCTCCCGCGCTGGTCTCCCCATTCGTCCCATTCCGTGCAGGCAGCCAAGCGATCCTCCTAAACCAAAAACCCGACCAGAGCACGCTCCCAGTGAAGACCTTTCAATGGCTCATCATTATTTTTAGGCTACGACTTAAACCCCCCCGTGTGCGCCCAACCCCAACCGCTTCTCTCCGGCCACCACGGCCAACTATTCACGCTAGTTCGTCTCACCATGTGCCTTGGTACCAACCCCTTACCTCCCCCAGGAATGCACCCCTCCCACACCGCCTCCTTCACCGGCGAACGCTCTCTCCTCTTCGAAGAAGCAGTGAAGAAGCGGTGTGGGTACCAAAACCTTTGGGAACATTCCCCTAATGCCTCCCTGCACCCCCCAGCATTGCCGGTAGCCAGCTCCCTTCCTGTCTGCCTTCCTCACCAGCTAGGGAGGTCACGAGGGCAGAAACAGCCTTCCTTTCTTCTTCCTGGGGGACCGGCTCTGACGCCTGCACCTCCCCCTGCACGGACGGATGGCCCCTCCGCTTGCGGACTGGCGGTCAAGGACAAGACAGGCCGCTCATCACAGCCTGCCGCGCTCACCTCACCTGCTGTAATCTCTCCAGATGCTTACTCCCTAAAACTGGAACACCCCCACCGCCGCCAGCCAGACACAGAGCCTGGCCTGTCTCCTTCCTGAGCTCCGCCGCCCCCATCCCCCAGGAGACGGCTGTGAACGTACTAGGGCGCTCCTGCATGCTTCACTCCACATCCACTGGGCGCCTCCCCTGTGCTGGGCCCTACGCCAGGCATTAGGGCTGCAAAGACAAATAAGGTCCGGTCCAGGTCCCCAATCGGGCTGGGATGGAGGGAAGCCAAGGATGGAGGTGCAGTAACGGCTTTGAAGGGCGGGAGGAGTCCCGAGGAGAAAAGGCAGGTCCTCCTCTGGGAAGGGGCGGTGAGCAGATGAGGCAGGTTTTGTAGATGTAGCCAAGCAGAGGAGGAGGCATTTCCAGGAGGAGGAAGCTGCTCGTGCCTACGGAGCAGAGTGTGGCTACAGAGAAGGAAAACGCACCGTGTGCACCAAGGACAGGAATGTGGCGAAAGAGGATGGAGAGAAGCAGCCTTTCGTTTGTACTGAACATTTCAAAGTTACTTGATCTTCCTGCTCTCAACAGCCGCACTCAGGTCCCTGCTGGCCGCCGGAGCGCGACAGCACTGCAGACCAAGCTCTGGCCGCCGGAGCGGGACAGCACGGTGCAGACCAGGCTCAAACAGCTTGCATCTGTTGGGGGGCGGCGGCTCCCAGAAGCTAATTTGGGGACCACTGGGGGAAGAATGCAGGGTTCACAGCCAGGCCACAAGCCCTGAAGGAGCATGAATTTAGGCCCCTGCACCTGGTGAACGCACCCCAAACACCGAGGGCTCCAGGCACTGGGCCGACGAGCGGACAGAAGCCTACATAGGCCTCCAGAGACCAGGGCGCGGGCTCAGCACCGCCTGTGACTTTAGCTCTCTGCTCGTGGTCTCCCTTGCCAGGAAGCGCAATCCGTCCACACTGCCCCACAGCGTGAGCAGGCAAGTCAGGGCCCCACGGAGCAGCAGTGAGGGCAGCAGCGATGTGTGCGAACAGCGGCCGCCTTGCTCCCACGGCGACGCGGGGCTCTGGCAGGAGGAGCTCCATCTGGGACACCAGGAGGCTGAGAACCGGTGTCTGGCAGCACTTGCCCGAAACATAGCAGACTTTCCGAGAATTCTCTGGGACCCTCTCAACAGGGTGAGCATTTGGGGAACGCTTGCTCTGCCCTGGGCCCACCGACCCCCGCAAAAGCCTGCCGCTGGTCAGCCCTCCTTCCCCCTGGCCTCTCTGCCTCCTCCACTGGAGACGGCCCGCGGGCTCCAGACGCAGGCCAGACTGAGTCCTGCCGGCAGCCCAGGCAGCCTGTGGCCATGGGCCTGATGTCAGCAGCAGCTCAGAGCACCTGGAAGAGACACTCATGTCCCACGCCATGCTGTGGGGCCCCCACCGGTCACCGGACCGGGGAGGCCGTTCCCTGCCCCTTGCCGCAGCCTCTGTGCTACCCCACTGCCGACCCGTGAGATCGGGGTGCAGGTTTCCCACCAGCAGAGACTTGAGCTGCCTGGCACACAGGGGCTGTGCACGGAACCCTGGTCGCACGAGTGACTTCCACGTCCCCTCACTGTCTGCTACTGCGGGGCTCCCACCCACAGCGCTCAGTCTCCTTGCCACCCGCCCTTGCCAGGAGTACTGTGCCCCAAGGCTCCGGCCTCCTCGATGCCACTGCGCATCTCCGTGGGCCTGTTCCATGCACCCCAGTGGACCAAGCTGAACCCTAACTCGCTAAGCCCTCCCTGCACAAACCCGCTCTTCCTCCCACACTTCTCAGTTCTATTCACATCATGCAGGGGCCAAGTTCGAAGTCGTGGGGATCTTTAGTGTTCTCCCTTCATCCCTCATACTATGGGTTATCCTGAAGTACCTCGGCAGGTCTGTCTCTCTTTTTTTCTCCACACCATCACCATGGTGGGTCCCCTTTTCATGTACCTATTTAAGGGAGACTCCTCGGCCCTCCTCTGCTTATAGGACGCAATCCAAGCTGGCCTGACGCAGCCCTGCCTGTCCTGACGGCTTCGTGTGTGCAGCTCGTCCCTCCAGGAATGCTCTTCCTGTCCTTGCGCTGACCCCTCTCTCCGTCCCAGACACGGGCTCAACCACTGTGTCATCGCTGCTGGGAAGTGCCTCCCAATGCACCCCTGCTGCAGTACGGAGTACGGTCCATTCGAGTGACTGCTTCGTCCCTCCGACAGCAAACTCCACGTGCATCCCCGTGTGCCTAAAGCCAGGCTCCAGGCTCGGTCCAGACCACCTCCAGGTTTACAAACTGGACGGTGCCATGTTTAGTGTCTTTGCTGAGACATGGTATCATGTAAAAACAATACATAGGCCAGAAAAAAGGGGCCACGAGCTGGGAATGTATCAGTTTCCTGAGCACCCAGGATCTGAACCCCCTTTCCCTTGACTCCCACTACAGAAGGGGCTGGCGAGAGACTCCCCTACTCCATTCAGTGTCAGCAAGACGGCAGCAAGTGACCTAGGCCGGCCAAAGGAGTGATTCTACCAGAGTCCGGAGGACAGCAGGCGGGACAGGAAAGCAGGGCTGGGAGGGAAACACTCTGCCACGGTGCGGGCGGCAACATGGCACCTGGACGCCAGCAGAGCCTCAGTGGTGCCTCATGGTGCTCGGCGGCAAGCTTTTCACAGCAGTGAGGGTCACCCAGCTTCCTGTCGTTCCTGCTCTTCTTCTCAGACTGATTCTTAAGCTTTTTTGTCTAATGTGGGAGTCACCAATTTCCTTCCAGTAACTCCTTTTCTGCTTTAGAAGTGCTTATGCTCTGTGGAACCAGGGGTCCTGGCTGGTCCACGGTCTACAGCAGCGTCACTGCCTTCCCAAGGCAAGACATTTGGAAGTCTTTGGGACATCAAGGTGCGGACACTGCTGGGGGTGGGGGGGAGACCTGACAGCCACCCAGCTCCTCAGGGTGTGATGGGGAAGACTCCAAAGTGGGCACTGACCAGGGACGTGACAGAACGGCCCAGCATGAAGGCAGTCGGGGAGTCTCCCCTTGTGTAACACCGAGGACCGTGTCACTGACTCGGCCTTCCGGCCCCTGCTCTGCCCTTTCCTGCCTGCCCAACAGAGGTGGCACTGAACCCTTCTGACCCTCAGTTTCTCTCTCTGTAATAAAGGGGTGTAGTAACAGCCATGCCTACTTCACAGGGCTCTTCTGAGAGAGGGGGAAAAAATTCAAGTCAAGGCACCCTGTGACCTTGCAGTGTGAAGAGTCACTGTCCTGGCAGAGGCCTGCGATCATGGCGGTCTCCATCCTGGTGCCTACAGCCTTGCAGTTTGGCGTCTGCCCTCACTGCCCTCCTGACCCTGCACTCCTGTGGGTCCTAAGTGCGTTCTGGGATGCAGAAGCCAAGGTGCCTCTCTGCCTCTGTACCCCTCCCTCCGTCTCTGTGTGCCCCACGCTACTCCGTTCTCCCCTCCCCCGACCTTGGTAACTCCCTCAGGTCCCCACTCCCTCTCCAAACACCGGCTCCCCCACTCCTGTCCTGCCCTCTCTTCTTCCCCATCCCCCTCCCCCCTGCCACCCGGTCACTTCCACACCTGAGGCACTTGCAGTTGCTTCGTTCGCCAGAGTTTACGTCTCTGGTCCCCACCTCTTTGAAGAACCCAGGAACAAGGGCGCCAGTACACAATAGAAAGTGGTAGAAAGAGCACAAACCCGGGACCTCAGGAGGAACACTTTCCACATCCATCCTGCCTAGCCCTGGGGCCACACGCTCCATCTCCAGACCCACAAATTGCCGCTCCCACGACTCCTTCCTGCCTCCTTCTCTCTGGTCCCACCACCATCATGTGGCCTCTGCCCTTTCCCTCCTGGCATCAGCTTCTTATGCCGTGGCCAGTGCCTTCTCTCCTCCAGCCTGTGGCACTGTTGGTATTCCTGTCTCGGCTCCATACTTGTTCGAAGAGGTTCTTAGAGCTCAGATGTCATCACACTTCCCCCCGCTCAAAATCCCTCAGACTCCCACTGTCTACAGATGAAAATCCTCTTCTCCTACCTGGCATCCAGGGATCCTTCATGACCCCAATTCCCCTGTCCATGCTGACCCGTGAAAATTTAGTCCTGCTCTTTCTCGAACATCTCTGACCTTTCCCTCTTCTAGGACTGTTTTTACTACTGGGATGCTTTTCCTTTCCCACCCCTCTCCTTTTTCGAGTGTACGTCCCCTCACTGGAATGTTCCCTCCTCGTCTGGGTCACCATGGCACCACCAGACCCTTCCCACTACTCAGCACTCCTTATCATTGCTCTGTCCCCCATCGACAGGTCTCTCCTCTTTCCCAGTGAAAGCCCTGCCTGCCCCTGGAGGGAGCTGGCCATCGGGATTCCAGCACCAGCTCTACCATGTCCTGGATGGACTATTCTTGGGCAAATTATTTAGCCCAAAGGGAATTTCATCCACAAAATGTCTACCCCACTGGTTCACTGCAAGGCTTCAATTAAATACGCTGACATCTAAGCACTTAGCAGGGGGTTTTGTGCACGGTAAATGCTCAGAAAAACACAAGAGACACAGTCCTGGAATGAATGAATGAATGCTCTGGTGCTGCAGAACAGCTAAGGGGCGGACGCTCCTATAGGGGAGCTGGGCGACCCCAGCGCCACCCAGCCCCGGCAGGCGGCTGTCAAACCACCTCGGGTGGGACACACAGCCTTGGCGTGGAGCTGCGGGAGCTGGGCCCCGTCACAGCCCAGCCCCTCACCAGGGACCGCCCGAGGACGAAGGCGGCTTGCTGAGGCCCCGGCATATGCTGGGGCACATTCCAGGCCAGCGATAAACAGGTGCGGGAACACGACGTGGGGATGAGCGGGTGGTGTCCGAGGCACAACAAGGGACAGGTCTGAGGTGAGCTAAGTCCGACGGGGTCCAGTGACCTCCCCCTTGGCCAGAGGGGCTCTTGTCGGGAGACGCAGATGTCCCTGCTCGAGGGCCGTCTGTGGTCTGACACCCGACTCTGTGGCCTTGTACAGCGCAGGTGAGGCCCACAAGTCACTATTCACTAACACTCTTCACCTAAGTTCGTGCATCCGAGGGGACCAGTTCTCTCCCTACAGGCTGAGACCCTCCCCAGCACACGTGTCAGAATGCCCACAAGTGCTCAGGCCCCTCGGCTCAGAAAGCAGCCTGGGGAGTTAGGGAGAGACCCAGTGCGGCGGTGCCAGGAAGCCACAGTCCCCCCGGGCACGAGGACAGCTTGGCAGAGTAAGGGTCTGCTGTTATCTGTTTCACAAGCCTGAGGACCCCTAAGAATGAACATGGAGCACCATACCTGTATGAGGGTCAGACTGAACACATTCAGTTATTTTCTCAGCCTAAAAGTGAATGTAGAAGCCATTAGTTCTGAACGTCTAGACACGCGATCGGGGGGTCTTGCTGGGCACCCCTGCGGCCCCAAGGGCTCCCCTTACATACCTTATTGCTGCCATTGCACACTCTGATAATGGACACATAGTGTCTAATTTTTCTGCAAGTAGAAAACAAGGCATTATTTCTCTCCTGGCTCTCTCGTCTGATGGATATGCAGCTGATTTGTATTATGAAAGAGCATCTCGTTCACAACCACAAAATGCTCTGAGGGGAGCATTTCTATTGTTTGTGGCCAAGGCCGCCCATACACAGTCCAGAGTCTACAAGCATCCTCTGGAGTCTGTGCAGAAAAGAAGTGTGCTCTTCAGTAAAAACACAATTCATCCAAGTCTTCACAACATACAATAAAAACACACGGGTGTTTTAAACAATGGACTACATATTAACCAACCAAAAGCCTTTAATTCCTTGGCACGTTTTCATCTTCACAGCCCTTTGCATGGCTGTTCGCCCTCAGGTTCCAGTGAGCCCCGAGGTCACAGCCATCAGGGCGGTGCCACAGGCCGCACGGAGCTCGCTAACCGGGGTCTACAGCCAAGCACTGTGGACTGGACTCCTCACTTAATTACTGGGCCTGCCACCTTTCCACTTCTCCTGGAGTGTCATACCCTTCTCCTAACCACAAAAAAATTTGGAGGACAGAAAAAAGGCCAAGATCAGAACAGAGAGCCCACACAGACCCACCTCCCTGAGGCAGTCGCCAACGGGCAGCACAGCCGGGCGCCCAGGCACGGGAGCCCAGCAGTCAGCGCGGCGGCCCTGGGCCGGGAGCCTCTGCGGCCAGCCTGGCAGTGTGCCGGACCCCGGGCCAGAAACCTCCTGCCTCAGGCCTCAGTTTCCTCATCTGGAAAATGGAGATGATCACGGATGCCACAGCGAGTGCCAGAGAAGGCACAAAATGACATCTCCCAGGCACTGAGAGCCTGCCCACAGAGGGATGGGCTTGAGAAACCTCAGCAGCTGCTGTTGCCACCATGACCACATCTCGTCTGTGTTTTCTTTCCCTTATTCCCTGGATAGAGATCACAAACTAGGTATAATTTTGAGGTTAGATTTTTATGTTCATGTTAAGCATCTTCCCTTACCACTTAATTTTCTAAGATCGTCATTTCTAATGGCTGCATACTTAATTGTTGGGTGTCCCAATATTAATTTATTATTATACAGATATATTTATTATATATTGATATATTAATTATATTTAATATATGAATATTAAATTAATATTCACAATTTCCCACTGTCCATAGTAAGATAGATTCTGAGACAAACCACAGGAAATTTTTAGGCTCCTGATATATAATACTTCGCAATCTGTAGTCACATCTGTTTTATATGAGAGTTGCTATAAATGGGAGTATTTTAAATACCTTTATCCAGCTCGATAGGTCTACGCAGGAATAACACACAGGCTTTCAAATTAGCTAACAATCTTTTAAAACACAGGGAGTCTGCCCATTAGTGTCCTCACCACCCAGCTTAGTGACGTGACATTCTAATGGGAACACCTGGGTCTCTCTTGTGTCCATGGAGCTGAAGCAAACCCGTCTAGAGCCTGGTGGCTCTGGGTCGCAAGATGCTGTGCCCTGGAAGGCCATTCTTTGATGACACCTGACCCTGTGACAAGTCTTTCTTTTATGTTTCTGCCTGTGGTTCTTAATTACTGAAGTGCTCAGAGCAAATTTTGCACTAAGCCAAACCCGGCATGTAGACTAGAGTACCTGGTTGTTCCACTTACCCTCCCTGTCCAACGACAGGTATTATCTTCACATTTTGTTGCACATTATCTCCATTTTTCTTCTTGGCGTGGTAGACCCCTTGCCACTCCTACAAATGGAGCGTAAGCGTCAGTCGGCTGTGCGCTCAAAACAACCACAAGATCGTCTTCCACTTCAGGTTCTGACTCACTAATTAGGGTTACAGCAATCAGGATAAAAAAGTCATCCCAACCCCACAGGTCTGGGTATCTGACCATTTCCCTCAAGTCCATCCCCTCCGGAGTTGCCAACAAACGCCAGCCCGCCACGGCGTGAGTGCTCACAGGTTTCCAGGGGCTGTCTGCTGGCAAAAGAGGGCCTGGGCCCACGGGGGAAGCACGCTGCCTGGCTGCAGCACCCAGACCCCTCAGACTCTCCAAGCCCCCCCCCACCTCTGGGAGGGGGTGAACCTTGGGACTGAGGCAGAGAAGGGGCCACCTCTGCCGCCACTTGTGTGGTAGCCGGCTGCTGCCCTCTGGGACATGTGAGGGTTTCTGTCCCTCGCAGGAAGGTGGTGGGGGAGCACAGCCAGGTCCGGGTTCAGGTAGAAGAAATCAGACCCTAATAGCTGGGGGCGCAGCGACATCAGCTGTGCTCTCACGATCGGACAGAATATGCACGGATCCTAGACTGAAACCACAGAGGAGGGGTGCATGCGCCGAGACCACAGTGAGAACGGGCGCTGCGGGTGGCACCCCTACTCTTGGGGCGGAGCAGAGGAGCCTGGGATGGAGCCGGGTTTTGTCACCACCTAAAATGTTCTGAATTCCTCCAAGAGTCACCAAGGTCCTCAGGCTATGAAGAGTCCTAAAATCCACTGTAGGACACTCAACTCTCAGGGTGTTCTCTAATCTTCCTGACCTTCTAGATCCCTTAGGACCTGGGGCTGACCGAGGCAGGAAGCAGAGCACCATGGCAGCCTTGGTGGCCTAGCTCAACTCTCCTGTCCAGGCACTTACATAGGGTCCATTCTAGAATCTTCCATGCTTACAGCCTGGCAACCTGCATGCAAAGGTCCACAGGAGAATCTCCTCTTCAGGCTCCTCTGAGAAAGTGGATTCAGCAGAAGCCAGGACATTCTGACAGAAGCAAAGGAGGGTTCCTGATGCTCCCCCCGCCCCGGTATACTTGTCAAAACACTGCGCCAAGGAAGGACTGAAGTAAGAGACAGCCCGAGGGCCCAGCTCCGTGCTTACTGGCCCCGGGGCAGAAGGGAGGTGAGGGTCTGGCGCACTACAGTTCTGAGAGGAGAACAGCCTGTGCCAGGCAAGGGCTAAGCAGGGGTCCCGAGGCTGGAAGCTACTGCCTGCCTTCCGCATCCAAACCCGCGTACCCGCCGCGGGAGGCTGCAGACAGATTCAAGACTTACTTCTGAAGCTCACCATCAAGAGAAATGTGGGAAACCGAACGTAGTGATGCTTGCAAAACTCTGTGAACAGACCCAACACCAGTGAACTGTAGACTTTAAATGGGTGAATTGTAGAGTATGTGGATTTTCAATTATTCTCAATAGAGAATTCTCTCAATAGAGCTGTTACATAGCGGAGAGGGAGAAAAATGGGAGACCAATTTAATCCATCCATCAATTAGCACTTTAAAATCTATCTGCAGGGCTTTCTCCTCTAATCCTTTCTGAATAGACATGAGCAGCCGCCAGATCCCAAGCAGAGGAATAAGCCAGTCGAACCAGAGCTCCGCGTTCTGGCTAAGAAACTGGGCAAGCGAGCCAGGGCCTCTGCTTAGAGAACAGCTTCGCTCTAAGTTCTCCAGTCACTAACAGAAACAAAAAACAGTTACTCAGCACAGATCCTATTTCTTATAAAAAATAATGGCCTCTCATAAATACACGGTTTCAGTTCTTGAGAATAACACAGTACTACGCTAGAATGCGATGATGAAGATCCCATCTGGTACCGCACAGAAAGTCCGCGACGTCTGACACACGGCAAACACTCAGTAAATGGCCTGCTTCCGCCCAGGTGGTTTTGCACAGGCCTCCCCGGGCCGGGCTCCCCTCAGAACTGTACTAAGGCCCACAGCCCGCTTCTGTCCCAGGGCAGGCTAACACCGAGCTGGGCTCCTCGCACTGCTGGCCACCCAGTCAGCCGGCTGCTCTGGCCCCAGGGCTGGTGCAGGGCCTGCACACAGTCAACTGTCAAGGGTCATCGGGGCTTCTGTTCCCCAAATGGAAAAGGTAGGCCAAGGTCAGAGCGCAGAATCCCTGCAGCCAGGCTGAGGGACGGGAACTCTGCGCCCGGGCAGCAGCGTGATCAGACTGACCACTCGGGAGCGCCCCGTGCGCTGACTGGATTCAGCCACCACCGTCCAGAGGCGGGAAGGAGGCCCCGCACGGGTCAGGCCCAGGCGGCAGTCGCTCAGACGCAGGCTTTAGCAGACATCACAGCTCAGTGATGAACTGGACACTGAGGGGTAGAGAGGAAGCAAAACCACTCCAGGAACGGAGTCCAGGGAAGTGTGAGGCCGGCCAACAAGCAGAGACAGCAGAGGCTGGAGAGGATGGGTTTTTTGTTAGGGGGACGAGGGGAAATGGCTAGACAAGGCGATTTCAAGATGACGGCAGGAAGCTGCGTGAGACTTTGGAGAGCCGCTGTGGCTCAGAGTGGGGAGGAGCGGGCCGCCCCGCAGAGCAGCGAAGGGGCCTCGCCGAACAAGGAGCCTTCTGAGCAGAGCAGGGACAAAGAACCCTGCTACACCTGGGAGGAAATGGGAAGAAGAGTCAGGAGAAGAGGGGAGCCTACGAGGGAGGAAAACAGAGGAACCATGGGGCTCCAGTTTCCGAACACTTGGCTCTGCAGCCAGGCATCAGGTACAGGCCGGAGTCGAGCCCCTGACATTCACTCAGCACCTACAAGCCACAGTGTCCAAGGGAAGAGCCCCCGGAAGGCTCGGGTACGTGAGAAGAGGAGAGCATGGGTTCTAGAGCCCTGCCAGAGAAGTCTTCGGGACGAGGAAAGGGAGGCCATTGGGAAGGACATACAGGGATGCCAAGCAGCATACGAGTGTGGAGGCTGAAAACCAAGGTCACCTAATAGCAGCGACGCCTCCCCAGAGAGGAGCCCCTGGCTGAGAGCAACAGCTGGAGGGGCTGTGCAGAGCCTGTCTGCCGGGCTCTCTGCTGGAGCACCGCTGGGATTTCTTCTCTGCCCCCAAGGGGCACACCTGGGCTCTGACGCTCCGAAGCCCCAGCACGAGGGGGCTAACCACTTCCTGAGTCCGCACTCCGGGTCCCAGGGCACCTCTGGGCCCCCCACTGAGTACAGGGCCAGGGTCACCCTGCTTCTCCCTCCCTGGGGACACTCAATCAGAAAGGCCCCATATTCTTTCATTCCCCAAAATGTGCCCAACCAAGGGGCCAGTCCTGCTGCAGGGTCGCCAGGGAACCAGCAGGGCGCGGACAAAGGACGCTGGCTGCCCTTTCACCCCAGGAAACTCCAAGACACGCCAAATAAATAACTAGGCTCCTTTTTGAGGTCAATAATATGATAATCTTTGAGGTTCTCTGCTCACAACAAACGGATTTTAGAGAACAGGTCTCCTGCTGTTTAAACTTGAGGCCCTTTGTACCTGGTGCCAGGAACATTACTTAGGAGGCAAGACACTCTTCACACAGATCTGGCTGGATCCCACGGCCTCACGTGCCCCTAACTGCCCCCTCCCCTCATTCTCCTCCATGATGGTGGGATGCTCCAGTGTTCCTGTGGTCAGATCAAGGCACAGGAGGGCCGTCCTCTCTGGCTCGTGCCCAGCTGACCCTCACAACAAAACCACCGGCTCACCCCCTCTCTAGCAGGACCGGGAAGGCCATGGGGAAGCCCCCCACAGCTGCTGGGTCATCGAGACTGCTGTCTGGTCACTGCCTTCTGAGGACGCCCCTTCTTAGTGAGCAGGGAACCTGGGGTCCCGCTCAGGCGGTACACCTGAGTCCCCAACGGGCTCTTCATCCATCTCAGCCTTCAGTGCACCTTCCAGAGGACCTGCCACTCTCTCTTGCAAGAAAATCATCATCCATGACAAACAGATGGAGGCAGAATGGGATTCAGCTAGTGCCCACTTTTGTTATTCTCCTGGGAGTGTGTCACTGGGCCCTCACAGCCAGCCTGCCCTCTCCTTGTTTTCACTGCAAGGCAAACTGGTGTGCTCAGGGCCACAGGAGAGCAAAGGGACACGAGCCCACGAACAGCACCTCAAGGGCCCAGGTACAGTGGGGGTGCACCCCCCCCCCCCATGGCAGACTGCTCTGCTGGGCTACAGGGAAGGTGCTGGCCGGATGCCACAGGAGAGCCGGCAAGACAGCAGGTCACCAGCGTTCAAGTGTTTTGAATAATCAGATCAACAGTGTCTCCCCAACTTCCAAAAGTTAAAAAGAGCCCAGCAGGAAAGACTCTGAAAAGCAGTAGCCTTTTCCTTGTCATCACACATGAAAACCTAGTAACTGTGAGGTGCCGGCAGAAATACCCTTGCAAACTGAGCCTGCCTTCCTCCCGCCGGACCCTCCAGCACCGCGATAATGCGACCTGTCATGTTCACGGTCTGGAACAGGAGTTCTCTAAGGCAACAATTTATGTTCACTCTTCTTTCTGGACCAGAATCTAGCAGAGTGCCAGCCCGCAGGAGGCACTCCAGAAAAGGCTGAACACATGCACGAGGCTCAGAGAATTGCTGGGCTCAGTGTGTTCTGAGACTAGGGGGACTTCACTGGCCATCCTCTGCCCAAAGACATGTGCCAACACCTACCACTTAGACCATCCATTATCAGCAAGATCAATTTACTTGTTACAGAGATGAAGACACTGATTTCAAGTGTCAATCAAAGTTACTCTGCAAAATAGCTGATCAAACCCTACACTTTCTTGATCTTAGTTTCCTCATCTGCAAAATGGGACTAACAGGGACACTACCACTGACATTTCCCCAGGCTCCCGAGAAGAGTGAGACTCACATTACCTGGCACATGCCACACTCAGTGAATACATCTCTTTTCCTCTTTGTTACGTGAAAGTAAAAAAGGTACTGACCTCTTACTTACCTTGCCTATCCTGATGCACGAATTTATAGTATCGAGTAAATCAGCCTTTTTTTCATTTATAGGCACTTCTGCCAACTCCTTTCCTAATAATTCACCTGACTGATAGCCCATGCTTGTTTCAAATGCAGGATTTGCATACTGGGGGGAGACAAGAGAAACAACATCAAGCAAATTAAACGAGAATTCGAATAGAGGACTATCAAGGGCGTTCACCCAAGTGCTCACATTTTCCGCCCAGAAAGCTCAGGGGCCTGGAGCTTACCGTGACAGTTCGAAAGCCATAAGAGCAAAGCCCCAGGAGATCCCTGGAGTCCAGAGAAGCCTCTGGTCTGGGGACACCTGGCTGGTCTGCCGTGGCCCCTGGGGCCCCAGAGAGGGGAGCTGGCCCCATCCCACTTGAACACCAACAGAGGAAAGAAGCCACGTGGGGACAGGCCCAAGGAGCTACAGAAGGGTTTTTTGGGTGATGATACAGTAGAATGAAGCACCAAGGCTCTCCTCCGGCAAGTCACCTAACCCTGTAAGTCTCAGTCTGTGCATCTGTTTAATGGGAAGGAAACCTCTAGGTGGCCGCTCTCATGTGATACACATGAGGAATGTGCTGGGAAAGCAGGCTGCGAACTGGGAAGTGTTCACAGAGGCAAGGCCGTGTGGCTGAAGTTCAGGGAGGACCACAAGACTAGAAGAAAATGTATAGGAGAGCTGTGCCTGATAAAGCAGTAACTGACAGCACTTAAGGTCTATGTTCCTCGCTAGACACGGTAGGGAGCCCTCGGCACACACGCACCCACTGAGAACCTCCTGACAGAAGGCAGGCTGCTGGGAGCATGACGATCATTGCCATCTGTACAGCTGGGAGAGACGGAGCAGCCCGCCCGATGACGCTCACCTAGGACGGCCTGGCGGCTGCCTGCAAACCCATCTGGCGTGCCCCCAGCCCACGCCCCCAGCACCGGCCAGGCTGCCTCTCTCTCTCCGGAGCGAGTCACAAGTTACAGTGAAGAGCGGGCCTGCTCCGGAGGGACGGGAACGTGGACCTGATTCTCAGACAGGAGGAGCGTTTCCTCAGCACAAGCCCTCTTCTGCTCTCTAAAAGTACAAGCCATGTTATCTCAAGCCGCTTCTATGAAGCCGCTTTTGTTCAGCAACTACTAGGTTATTCTGGAAATTCTGAATAGTTTCTAGTAAATTTCTATAGGTGTAAACTCTCTTCAAAAACAGTGAGAAAGGCCAGAGCTTGCAGACTGCAGTGGTAATCCCTCTGGATACAAGTCTCCTCTTGCTAAATAAACAAATGGAAAGGTGAGCAGTAATAAATGCAAACGTGGCATTTCCACAGAATGTTTTCTAGTACCTTAAGTAATTATTAGTATCTTTTCTTATCTATCAGGAACTTTAAATTACAATTATGTATTTTATAGATTTTGTTCTGATAACCTTCTAAGGAAAACTTGGTCTCTTTAACTTCAAAAAGAAAAAAAAAGATCATATTGGAGATGTTCAATCCTAAAAGAAGAAACAATACCAGAAATTCAGAAAAATGAACTTCCCAAATAACAAACCTGTATAACACGGTCTTCACTTGTAATTTCAATTGCTTCTTGACTTTTCTCTAATGCAGTGAATATTGAGTTACAAGCCCTTAATGGGTAGGAAAAAAAAAAAAGGGACTGATTAATGTAAATACTACAAAAAAAATAATACAATCTTGGGTTATTGCATTGGCTTATTTAAATGTGTTTTTCATTTGAGGATAAGAGTAATAAGTACTAACTCAAGAAGAAGGAGGGAAATATTAAAGAAGAAAAAAGAAACACGTTCCACAATCACGCTACTTGTGACCATGACTATGCACAACGGATGCCCCCCGCTTCCAGCGTGACACGGGGTGGGACACACGCCAGGCCAAATCACAGCCCTTCTCCCACTCTGGGACCCTGTTCATGGGACTGAACCTCCCGAGTCTTCCTTTTCCCCATGTCCCCAGTCTCCTGAGGACTACAGGAGAGAAGAGAATCAAGAATCCTGCACAGAGCCCAACAGAAAGGAGGCAGTCAGTCACTTGTTATTATTTCTTTTTTTTTATGTAAAGAAGAATATGTATCTGGAAAGAGGAAAGACATCATAACAAATTACAAACTTAAAAAAATGATAATCATCACCAAATCCAGAAATCCATATAGTTAACCATATAGTTAACCTTGAATACGGCAGGGTTAGGAGTGCCGACCCCCGGTGCAGTCAAAAACATCTGCATGTAACTTTTGACTCCCCAGAAACTTAAATACTAGTAGACAACGCCTACTGTAGACCAGAAGCTTTATCCAGATTTTTGTATGTTATATGCCATGTATACACACTCCCCCCCACATACATACACACATACACACATACACTGCTCCTCACAATAAGCTTGAGAAAAGAAAATGCTAGGAAACAGGTCATAAGGAAGAGAAAATACATTTATAGTTGTTTAGTAAAAAGAATCCACATATAAGTGAACCTGCGCAGTTCAAACCCATGTTGTTCTAGGTCAACCGTAATTTTATTAACAAACTACGTGATACATGTCTACAGGACCGTTTCCATATATACCTGGCAGTACAATCTCTGACTGCCTTATTCGTATCACAACATAATTTTTCCAGGTACCAGAAAGATAATTCAGTCTTTTCTAAGGAAATATGGTTGACAAATAAGATTCTATTAGCTTCAGGTGTAAAACATAGTGACTCAACATTTGTACACACTGCACGTGATCACCACAGCAAGTCTAGGTGTCACCTGTCACCGTACAAAATTAACACGCTACAGCTCACCCTCAAACACACGGGCTTAAGCTGCAGGGTTCACTTATACGTGGATTTTTTCCAATACATACAGAACTGTAAATGTATTTTCTCTTCCTTATGATCTTTTTAGTAGCACTTCTTTTCCCTGGCTTACTTTGTTGTGAGGACATAGTATGTAATACACATATACAAAATCTCTGTTGACTGGTTATGCTATGGATAAGGCTCCCGGTCTACGGTAGACTGCTAGCACATAAGCTTCTGGGGAGTCGGAAATTACACACGGATTTTCAACTGCAAGGAGGGTCAGTGCCCTAAGCCCTGCACGGTTCCAGGGCCAACCGTATTACTCGACTCTGTTCCCCATGATGGATGCTGCACCCGCATGAGGTACTTCTAACTGTAGGTCTGTGCCTCAGGATCCCCTGTGCATCCGGCCCAAAGCCCCTTCCCCTCTGGTAGCCACCACTCTGTTCTCTGTATTTATGAGTCTAGGTTTGGTTCTGTTTTGTTTGGTTGTTCAGATTTCACGTAATTATCTTTCTCTGAGGACAAGATTTCATTCTTTTTATGGTTGCATAACATTCCATTGTATATGTGCGCGCGCGTGCGCGCGCACACACACACACACACACACACTACGGAATGAATATATATATATGTAAAACATCTTTTTTTAGCCACTTACCCACTGATGGATACTCGGGTTACTTCTATAACTGGCTATTGTAAATAATGCTGCAGGAAACCCAGAAGTGCTTACTATCTTTTGGAATTAGTGTTTTTGTATTCTTTGGGTAAATACCAGGAGTGGAATTACTGGGTCATACGGTAATTCTATTTTTAACCTTTTGGAGGAAACTCCCGTCTTCCACAGTGCTGCACCTGTTTGCATTCCTACTGACAGTGCACGAAGGTTCCTTTCCCTGCACATCCTTGTCAACACTGTATCTTGTGTTTTGGTTTTAGCTATTCTGGTGGGTATAAAGTGATCTCTCACCGGGATTTTGACCTGAATTTCCTTGAGGATTAGTGATCTTTAGCATCTTCTCATGTGCCTGTTGGCCACCTGTCCTCTTGGAACAAAATGTCCATTCAGATTCTCCACCCACTTCTTTTATCATTTTTTGGTTATTTAGTTGTGTGAATTCTTTACATATTTTGGGTATTAACTCTTAGAGGCTAGATGATTAGCAAATATCTTCTCCCACTCAGTAGGTTGA
This sequence comes from Taxidea taxus jeffersonii, assembly GCA_003697995.1. NCBI lineage: Eukaryota > Metazoa > Chordata > Mammalia > Carnivora > Mustelidae > Taxidea > Taxidea taxus. Next base: position 210,506 of record ML102987.1, read on the forward strand.
CTTTTCACTTTGTTGGTGGCCTCCTTCACCGTGCAGAAGCTTTTTAGTTTGATGTAGTCTCATTTAGTTTTGCTTTTGTGCTCTTGTCTTTGGAGTTTGACCCAAAAGGAAAAAAAAAAAAAACATTAAAACCAGTGTCAAGGAGCTTGCTACCTATTTTTCTTCTAAGAGTTTTATGGTTTCGGGTCTTACATATAAGTCTTTAATGCATTTTGAGTTAATGTTTGTATAAGGTTAACATAGTTTCATTCTTTTGCATTGAAATGTCCAGTTTTCCTTACAACAATTTAAAAAACTGTCCTTTCCCCGTTGTATATTCTAGCCTCTTTTGTTGTAGGTTAACTGACCACATAAACATGGGTTTATTTCTGAGCTCTCTGTTCTATTCCATTGATCCATGTGTCTGTTTTCGTGCCAGGACCGTACTGTCGTGACTACTATAGTCTGGAAGTGTAGTTTGAGATCAGGGATCAGCTGGTTTGACCTCCAGCTTTGTTCTTTTTTCTCAAGATTCCACTGGCTATTCAGGGTCTTCCGTGGTTTCATACAGATTTGGGGGATTATTTGTTCTACTTCTGTGAAAATGTCAATGGAATTTTGATAGGGATTACATCCACTGTGCAGATTGCTTTGCATAGTGTGGACATTTTAACTATTAATTATTCGCATCCACGAGCATGGTGTATCTTCCTGTTTACTAGTGAAGTCTCCAGCTCCTTTTATCAATGTCTTATAGTTGTCGGTGTGCAGGCTTCTTACCTCCTTGGTCATTTATTCCTAGCTATTTTATTCTTTTTGAAGCAATTTCAAATGGGATTTATTTTTCTTTTGGATAGGTCATTATTAGTGTATAAAAATACAAAGGAATTTTGTATGTTGATTTTGCATCCTGGAACCTTAGTGAATCGTTTATTAGTTCTAGTAGCTTTTCGGTGGCATCTTTAGGGTTTTCTCCATAGAGTATCATTTTATCTGCAAATAGTGACAGTTTCACCTTTTCATTTCCAATTTGGATGCCTTTTCTTTCTTTTTCTTGCTGACTGCTCTGGCTAGGAATTCCAGTACTACGTTCAATAAAACTGTGGGGGGGGGGG